>JADLZN010011958.1:0-207500 GCA_018155175.1 Sinocyclocheilus anophthalmus | reverse complement strand
CCGTGTGGAGGGAGAGGGAGAAGCGGCCAGCTCCGACAGCCCTCCGACTTCTGCCACCGCCATCTCAGCCACCGCACCTGCAGCTGTTACTGCGACGGGAAGCTCCACGGCCAGCATGCCTGCCATAGCTTCTGCGGTGAAGGAGAGACCCAAACCCCCTCAGCCGTCCATGAGCACCCAGATCCCCCCATCAGCTGAGTTACACCTGCGGGCGCCACGAGTCAACTGCCCAGAGAAAGTGGTAGGTCTGTCAATAACTTCCAGGCCTTCAGGATATGTGCATCTGAAAACACGTCTGTCAGTCAAGTTTTCTCGCAATAACTTTTTTTTTTTTTTTTTACAGATCATCTGCTTGGACCTTTCAGAGGAGATGTCTCTACAAAAACTGGAGTCGTTTAATGGGTAACTTTACAGTTTTTCAGTTAAACCGTTTCCTTGGTTTATCACATTCATTTAGAAAAGACGAATGTATTTGAAATACATTTTCTGTGAATGATTTATATTACCAGGTCCAAGACAAACGCCTTAAATATTTCACAGAAGATGATTGAGATGTTTGTGAGAACCAAGCACAAGATCGACAAAAGGCATGAGTTTGCTCTGGTGGTGGTGAATGATGATGCCATGTGGGTGAGTGGACAGAAACACAGCTTCAACTACACTGTCACTCTGAAATTAAAACTCGCTGTAATTTCATGAATCTGTCTTTGCGTAGTTGACTCACTGATGGGTCAATGACATGACGCTCTTTTTTTGTCTGGTTCTGTTAATTTAATCAGAAGGATTCAAAAAGAATGAAATTCTTTAAAAGTAATCTTTTTATTATTTCACAGAAAATGCTTTAACAAAATTGTTTACTGACAGTGTTATTTATATACTATTATTGGCGTTCGTAGTATTTTTAATTTGGGCGTGGGGGGGGGGGTTTTGTTTTTATATTTTCATTTTAGTTTTAGTTTATTAATTTGGTTATGAGCTTTTGACATTTTCAGTTTTTTATATTTCTATGTAGATTTAATTGAATTTGATTCATTTTTTTAATTTTAGTACTTATTTCAGTGAGATGCCAAGGCAACATGTTTAGTATTTTTTGCATTAAGTTTTTCCTTTGTCTATATACTAGATATATATATATATATATATAGTATCTCACAGAAGGGAGTACACCCCTCACATTTTTGTAAATATTTATTATATCTTTTCATGTGACAACACTGTTGTGTTGACAACACTGAAGAATTACACTTTGCTACAATGTAAAGTAGTGAGTGTACCGCTTGTATAACAGTGTAAATTTGCTGTCCCCTCAAAACACAGCCATTAATGTCTAAACCGCTTGCCACAAAAGGGAGTACACCCCTAAGTGAAATTTCCAAATTGGGCCCAATTAGCCATTTTTTTCCCCGGTGTCATGTGACTCATTAGTGTTACAAGTTCTCAGGTGTGAATGGGGAGCAGGTGTTAAATTTGGTGTTATCGCATTGCTGCAGAGGTTGAAGGGGTGGGGGGTCAGCCTGTCAGTGCTCAGACCATACGCCCCACACTGCATCAAATTGGTCTGCATGGCTGTCGTCCCAGAAGGAAGCCTCTTCTAAAGATGATGCACAAGAAAGCCCGCAAACAGTTTGCCTGACGACAGCATACTAGGACATGGATGACTGGAACCATGTCCTGTGGTCTGATGAGACCAATATAAATTTATTTGGTTCAGATGGTGTCAAGCGTGTGTGGCGGCATCCTGGTGAGGAGTACAAAGACAAGTGTGTGTCTTGCCTACAGTCAAGCATGTTGGTGGGAGTGTCATGGTCTGGGGCTGTATGAGTGCTGCTGGCACTGGGGAGCTACAGTTCATTGAAGGAACCATGAATGCCAACATGTACTGTGACATACTGAAGCAGAGCATGATCCCCTCCCTTTCGGAGACTGGGCCGCAGGGCAGTATTCCAACATGATAACGACCCCAAACACACCTCCAAGACGACCACTGCCTTGCTAAAGAAGCTGAGGGTAAAGGTGATGGATTGGCCAAGCATTTCTCCAGACCTAAACCCTATTGAGCATCTGTGGGGCATCCTCAAAGAAAGGTGGAGGAGCGCAAGGTCTCTAACATCTACCAGCTCTGTGATGTTGTCATGGAGGTGTGGAAGAGGACTCCAGTGGCAACCTGGGAAGCTCTGGTGAACTCCATGCCCAAGAGGGTTAAGGCAGTGCTGGAAAATAATGGTGGTCACACAAAATATTGACACTTTGGGCCCAATTTGGACATTTTCACTTAGGGGTGTACTCACTTTTGTGGCCAGCGGTTTAGACATTAACGGCTGTGTGTTGAGTTATTTTGAAGGGAAAGCAAATTTACACTGTTATACAAGCTGTACACTCACTACTTTACATTGTAGCAAAGTGTCATTTCTTCAGTGATGTCACATGAAAATATATAAAATATTTACAAAAATGTGAGGTGTACCCTGTGAGATACTGTATGTAAATGTGTATATATACATACAGGGAGGACCCTCATGAATAGAAAGTCTCTCAAAATATCAGATTATTTTTATGACAAGGCAAGGTTAGTTCAGGTTGTGAAGTATCATGTTTTACGACTTTACAAAAACAAAAATAATTTTAAAACTTAAATATTTAAGACACATGCATGTATTCATTGTGTGTGGAAAATATGATAAATACCTTTTACTTGATGGTTACATCCAGCATTTTTTTATTTACTATTACAGTATTTACTATATATTTTTTTTACTTTCTTCTACCTTGAGTTAGTTTTCACAATTTTATTTTAGTTTAAGTTTTAGTAATTTAATGTGCTTTTGTCATTTTCATTTTTTTTTCAAATATTTCTATTTATGTATTTTTATTTCAGTTTTAGGTTTAGTAATGTTGGTACTTCTACTTAAACCTTTATTTCAGTTAGTTGCCTGGGCAACATTTCTGATTTTCATTTGTTTTTTAAATATTTTGTTGACAAAAAGGTATAAATGTTTTACAAAACCATATGAAACCAACATGAATATAAAGAGTACATTTTAAAGAACCGAAATAACATATGCAGGAGTAGTATTGCTTGACATATAGAGCACGTTACACTGCTGTCGTGCTTGACGTTCATATGAACGACCACTTTAATTTGAATCTCTTTCACACAGTTATCAGGATTCACGTCTGATCCGCGAGAGCTGTGCAGCTTTCTGTACGACCTGGAGACCAATGTCTGCGAGTCCTTCAGTATCCTTATTTAGAGAGTTTGGCTAATTTTTTGTGCTTGTGGAATCAGGTCGGTCCAGATACACATTAATAAGGGATGCAGAGGAAGCAGTGAGAATGAATCATGATCACACTGATCATTTCCTTAACTTTTACCTGTAGATCTGGAAGATCTCCTCAATGTCATGTGAGTAGTTTTTGTCTTCTGTGTTCGATAATTAGACTGCTATAGATTAAAATCCCTCCTGTTCCCTCTGTTTTCCTGCTCTTGTAGCTTGCAGAAAATTGAACTTCCTCAGATGGAGAACATTCAGACCATCCCACCTCCTTTCGTAATCCGGACTCTCCTCATCTTCAGCCGGCATGCTGGCATGCTTCAGTTCAACCCCTCTGATGCTGCCAAAGTGAGTTTGTTTGACACGTTACTACATAATTATGAGTCAATGACAAGAACACTTTTTTTACAGTGACTTCGAAATCTGGGGGGAAATCTTTCACAATCATGCAAAAAGTTGGATTCCTATAGCAATTACTGGACTTTACCTGTGAAAGTTTGCAGAACTGTGGTAAATGTGACCTCTCCTTTGTCCACCAAATCAGTATACAGAAAAAAAAATCAAAAACAAAAACCAACATATGAGGTGATATCAGTGACGACCCCTAAAAACCTTCTCATGACTGTAAGTCATGTGGTACAACTCCTTAAAAAAAGATATGTATAAATTTATAATTTATGAACGTTGGTTAAAAATGCTTTTTATTTTGAAATATATATATATTAAAATACTTTTTGGAAATAATCATGAAGATGTGTTCATCCACATATATTCAAATTGGTAAGGACAATTACTTTTTAATTAATGGTTACACCACATTACACTCATTCAAATTAAACAGAATTTTTATTGAAAATAGCATGTTTTTCAAAACCATATCAAATCAACATGGACACAAAAATTCTTTATCGTTCAGCTTTAAACAAAATTATCCTTGAGAAATTTAGTTCAAACCAGGTTATAGTTACTAAAACTAAAACCTAAAAAAAAAACCACCGGTTCATTACTTGAAAACAAAAAGTTAACTGAAAATAAATAAAATAAATAATAATACTAATAAATGTTTAATACTAAAAACTACAAAGGCCAACAACTAAAACTTAAATAAAATTAATAAAAACCATAGACATATTTAAAAACAAAAACTAGTATAATAAAAGGGAAAATGACAAAAACACACTCAAACTTAATCAAATTTAACCTAAAATTAACATGAAATGAGAAAATATACAAATAAAATCTAAAATATTAACAAAAACTATAATACTACCTTAAAGGGATAGTTCACCCAAAAAAAAAAAATTGATGTTTATCTGCTTACCCCCAGGGCATCCAAGATGTAGGTGACTTTGTTTCTTCAGTAGAACACAAACCAAGATTTTTAACACAAACCGTTGCAGTCTGTCAATCTTATAATGGAGGTGAATGGAATCACGGCTTTGAGAGTCATAAAACATGCACAAACAAAACCAAATTAAACCCTACTGTTTGTGACGATACATTGATATGTAAAGACACGAAACGATCGGTCTGTGCAAGAAACTGAACAGTATTTATATAGTTTTTTACCTCTGATTCACGCGATGTCTGAACTGTCCTGAGTGCGTCCTCGAAAGCCAGCGCGTGATGTCTTCTTCTTCTTGCTTTACGGCGGATCGCAGACTTATAAGTGCATTACCGCCACCTATCTCTCAAATGGACCATTGACACTCTATCTACAATCTCAATTAGGAGTGTCAATGGTCCATTTGAATCAGAAGTAAAAAACTATATAAATACTGTTCAGTTTCTTGCACAGACCGATCATTTTGTTTCTTTACACATCAATCTATCGTCACGAGCCGCAGGGTTTCATTTGGTTTTGTTTGTGTATGTTTTTTTGACTCTCAAAGCCATGATTCCAATTCACTTACATTATAAGACTGACAGACTGCAACGGTTTGTGTTAAAAAGCTTAGTTTGCGTTCCACTGAAGAAACAAAGTCAAATCTTTGGATGCCCTGGGGGTAAGCAGATAAACATCCAATTTTCATTTTTGGGTGAACTATCTCTTTAATGATACTAAATAAACAGTGTTTTCCTCAAATGAGTAATCCTGCATATTCTCTTTCTTTCCAGAAAATGCTGCAGTCTCCCTATTTCTTCTTTGATGTTGTTTATCTTCACAATGGAACTGAAGAACAGACAGAAGACACTAGCTGGAAGGTTTGAGCTTCCTATGTTTCCCTTCAGTTTTTATAAAGAGGTACTGAATGTCTGTGTCTGTATTGTCAGGATGTGTACGCCTCCTTCAGTGAGCTGGACTCTAAGGGAATGTGTTACCGCTTTGAGGTGTCCCTGTGTGGTCCTGCTATTGAGCTGCACAACTGCATGGCCAAACTGCTGTGCCACCCGCTGCAGAGACCCTTCCAGAGCCACGCGTCCTACAGTCTCCTGGAGGACGAAGACACGCAAGAGAACGAGGCCACGGTTTGAGACTCAAATCTCCTGGATTCATAACCAAACACTGAAAAACTGAAGGAGTGACCTGTGAATAACTGCATATATATATATATATATATATGGCCTTGCCCACTGGTTCTGTACTGGAAATGCCTCTTTTATTACTTTACTCAGCAGCTATAACCACACTAGCTCTCAAGACCCTGCTGTGGAACAGTCGATTAAAGCTAACCAATCAGCTCTAAATGTTCTGGTTTCTGAAAACGTCATGTGAAGGGATACATCATGCATCAAACGTCCGCTGGTTAAGTGGCGGAGATTCACAGATGAGCTCATGTGAATGATGGCCATAGAGATCCAATGACTGGATCTTTAATGTGCTAATGGTTTAGTGAGTTCATCTGGACAGCAGCTAAATAATACTGTTTGCTCACTCCTGTCAAATAAATGAAATGTAAATGATCTGTGAGACTCATTTGCTACATGGGTGCCTCAAAAACGAACCAAAAAACATGGTCGAGAAACCGTGTAGCTGTGAACAAAATGATTTTAAAAGACAACCGCATTAAATGACAAGGCATTTGAACTAAAGACATTTTCAAGTAAAAAAAAAAAATTAGTGGGACCTAATAGAGGGCTGGGCTTGATGCTGTTCGTCATAATTTTGACTGGATAGTGAAAAGAAATATTATTGGTTAATATATTTCACAAAAAATCCAAAATATATATATATATCCAAATATCATATATAACCAAAAGAATGTATGGATAAATGCTACACTGCATTATTATATACTGTACTAAATGTATATCCTGTTAATAAAAGAATTGGGAAGGGCCAGTGAAGAATATGTAATATTCACTAAAGATACATTCTGCTTTTATAAATGCAAAACAAAACTCTTGATGGGAAAATTAAAGCAGCAATGCAATTATGACCACAAGAGGTCGCAGGAGTACAGCTGAACAAAATAAGAGTCCTTCTTCTTTTCATTTACCTTTGGAATTATTAACAGGAACTGTTTTGTTTTTTAAGAAGAAGATGCTTTGTTTTGATGCTTTGACCACAAACGCGTGTGAATCTGTGTATCTTGCTTTTGAGCAGCACAAAAGTCCACAGATAATAGTCAGATTTTTTCTCTATTATTGTGTTAATAATCATTAACCTTTTTCACCCTGTAACCTCCTTAGTTCTGAGAAGTATTTTATTCCAAACTGTAAAC
Source organism: Sinocyclocheilus anophthalmus (assembly GCA_018155175.1). Lineage (NCBI taxonomy): Eukaryota > Metazoa > Chordata > Actinopteri > Cypriniformes > Cyprinidae > Sinocyclocheilus > Sinocyclocheilus anophthalmus. The sequence goes on along the minus strand of JADLZN010011958.1, from coordinate 200,563 downwards.
AAAGATGGAGGAAAACCATCAAGACCATCAAGATGCTCAATTCTTAGAAATGGTCTTTAAACTTTCCTGCCACTTTTAAAAGAAGATTCCAAAAGTTTTTTTTGTTTGTTTTTTTGTTCGTAGCTATGCCATAAAACAACCATTTTTGGTTCCCCAAAGAATCTTTCAGTGACCAGTTCTAAAGTTGTTGTTTTTTTCTTAATGCGGAGAACAGTTGAATAATCTAAAAAAAAAAAGTTCTTAATGTGAAGAACAGTTGAATAATCTAATCGTTCTTGGAACCATACAAGCCAATAAAGAACCTTTATTTTTAAGAGTGAATAATAAGTGTATCCACAAATATGTGATTTACTGAATGGCTTTATTCCTTTTTTTTTTCACCCAACATTACTGGAATACTCAGCTTTTGTTTTCCAGAGAAGACTGACATGACAGTGAGTAAATAATGAAATTTTGGGTGAAATGATCTTTAAAATGAAACAAAGGGAAAATAAAAATTCTGCCATCATTTACTCATCCTCAAGCTGTTCCAAACCTGTATGAGTTTCTTTCTTCTGTTGAACACGAAAGGAAGATATTCTGAAGAATGTGTGTAACCAAAGAGTTGCTAGTAAAAAAAAATAAAAAATACTATGGAAGTCAATTGCTACCAGCAACTGTTTGGTTACCCAAATTCTTCAAAATATCTTCTTTTGTGTTGCGCAGAAGAAAGAAACTTGAGGTGAGTAAATTATGACAGAATTTTCATTTTATGGGAGAACTATCCCTTTAAAATTTGATAGCACCAAAAAAACGAAAGTGTGCAAAAATTCGTGGAGCTCTCGCTCTAATGCCCTATATTAACCACAGTTCATCTGTCTTTATTGTCAAATGTCTTGTGTTTGGCTGTCTTTTGCAGATTCAGCTTCCTGTTTTTGTCTTAAAGCTCATTTGCGTTCTGTAAGGGAATTTTGAGAACTTTTAGTCAGTTTCAAAAACCCTCTGTAAATTACTTTCCGTTGAGGATGGATTGGCAAGGAGACAATGGCCTGCAGGAAAACCCCTGACTTACTTTATGTTCCCTCTTCACACTCTCCCAGACACGACTGTCAGCTGCTAGCGTCATCGCTAGCCCGGGATCAAACGTGCTGCAGCCTCCTGGACTTCTGGGAGAGTTTGTTATTCATTCCTGTGAGGAGGATGACAGGTCACCATTGTTGTCCCTCCGACTCCACCGATGTAGCTCTGCAGGAAACAGTTTAAGATGGGTTGTTTTGATCATATGTGTTTATGTATCTGATCTGATCCAGGAAGAGATGGAAGGACCTGCTTTTGTCCTTTGCAGGAACATTGTTCTTCTTGGCCAAAGAGGGTAATTCCTAAATGATGGCTGATATAATGTGAATTAACTCATATTGAGAAACACCAATATGGATGCCAAGAACAGCTAACGACAAATCCCACAATGAACTTATGAAATAAGTGTTATCTAGATGTTCGACGGTGGTCTGCATTCCTTGTCAGGGTTTGGTGTGATTTAGGAGGGAAAGTAAGGGAGGAGCTCCGGCTCTGTTTATCTCTGGAGAGCTCGGTTCAGTATGAAGTACCGATAACCTCTGGAGCTTTTCTGGGGAGGGTCTGGAAAGAGTCACGGCGCGGGAAGTGTGTCTCTGCATTTATAAACACAGCTCCCGCCCTGTGTCCTGGTAGAACTGTTTACATGTCATTGCCCACAAGTGTGACGGGGTATTTTGGTAACCTTTTGACCATCATTTTTTCATAACAAACCTCTAGAATCTAAATCCTCAGAAGGTCCATCTCATTTCCACAACTGGACCTCAGAAATGTACAACAGCAGCTACTCCCGGGCCACATTCGGACTGGAGGCGAAACAAATCCACAAGGCAAAGCTGCGGCTACTACATGAGGACCCTCTTCTTCTTCTCGTCTCTGATCCAGTCCCTCATCATCGCCAGTTTGGTGCTCTTCCTGGTGTACGGCCAGCCGGAGAAGACCGCAGAGGAGAAGAGAGTGGAAGAGCTGGAGCTGGCCTTTAACAAGCTCTCCACAGACAACACCAAACTCAGAAAAGACAAAGCTGACCTCACCAGTGCCCTCAAAGCAAAGACTGGAGAGAAGGATGCGGCGGATAAAGAAATAGCAAAGCTGAAAAATGACTTGAACTTGACAACAATCAAGAGCAGTAACTTCCCAGAAGTCTCTTGTAAGTCCTTTATTTGCTTGTATGTCATCACCATCATTTACTCACCCTCATGTCGTTTCGAACTTGTATGACTTACTTTCTTCTGTGGAACAAACAAAAATATATTTTTTTAAAGAAGAAAGTAAGACATGAGGGTGTGCAAATGAGGACTGAAGTTTAATTTCCGTGTGATGTTTTTCATTTTTGTCTTGTTCATTTTAAGATATTACCAAATTAATCTTGTGTGATTAATCTTGAAACCCTAACACTAATAATAATTACACACTTGATTTTGATTGGCTGTTTTACAGTCTCTTTGTGAGGCCAGTAAAATGAAGCTTTCAAGCACTCGAAATATTCCACTCCCATGTCCACCAAGCAACAACAATCAGAATGGTGAGTGCAATCAATCAATCAATGATTAATGAATAATCAAATTCACAGAGGCGGTCCTGTTTTCCCTCTCTTTTCTCTTCTCAGGTGAAATTAAAACTCTAAATACTCTTCTGGAACAGCAGAAAGTTCTGTATGGAATCCTTAAGAGTAATTTCAGCCAAACGATGGAGTACCTTAAAGCTGACTTGGACAACGCAGTGAAGGATAAAAATTAACATCATAGTATGGTGATACAGCTGAGACAGGAAAACCTGAATTTGAAATCCCAGCTTGATGTTTACACCAAGAAATGCAAAGAGGACTTTGCAGAGTCCCTCCAAGGCATCCAGACGGTCACAAGTGCCTTCCTGACCAAAATCGACAACTTCTTCACCAACTCGGTCACGTTTCACCTCACATGCTCGAAACAGGAAGAACAAATGGCAAGGATTCGCTCCAACTGCTCAAGCCTCTCTCGGCAGGTGGAGGACAAGTTCCAGAGCTACCTGGACAACGTGGGAGCGAAGGTCTCGAGCATTCAAAAACTGAGCAGCCGGCTGGAAGTACAGAATGCCGAACTGACTTCCGAACTGGACAAGTGCAGAACGGATCGGGAAAAAGAGGCTGCGGAGAGCAGCAAAAACCTGCAGGACGCCCAACAGAAGTATGATAAGCAACTGGAGCAGCTTCTCAAGGAGCAAAGCAAACTGAGGGACGCCAAAGAACTAGTAGAAGCCCAGCTTGCCGTGAAGGACGCCACACATATATCGTTGCAAAATGGCTGCGTACAACAGGTAGGAGTTACGCTGGGATGAGTAGTGATGCTTAACATTTGGAAAATCTTCCATGATGGCCATTTTTAGGATAAGTGCATGTTTGAATGCTGTAGGGTGTACGATAATTAAATCGATATTCACTGCTTGTGCAGCCCAAACCTGCTGGTCTTCAACCCCCTGGCATAGCCGGCCTTTATCCCCCTGCACCTGGTAGGGGTCATTAACCGCTAAAGGTAAGTGGTCTTTATTCGTCATGGCCAGAATTTCATTTGAAAGTCAATATTAATTTGGTCCTACCCACTTTGAAGGGTGCTGGGCATTACTGTCCATTTGTTACATGCTACACCAGAGATTCTGCTCCTGGAGGGCCAACGTCTGGCAGAGTTTAGCACCAACTTGCTTCAACACACCTGCCTGGACGTATCTAGTAATTTTATAATGACCTCAAGAGGATAGTTCACCCAATTGTTCCAAACCTATATGAGTTTCTTTCTTCTGTTGAGCATAAAAGAAGATATTTTGAAAAATATGGGTAACCAAAAAGTTGTTGGGCCCCACTGACTTCCATAGTATGGAAAAAATACTTATGGAAGGTCATATGGGAGCCAGAAAACTGTTGGAAGGACAAAGAAAGTACTAAAGGTTTGGAATGGCATGAACATAAGTAAATGATGACAAAACTTTGGGTGAACTATTCCTTTTAACTAGGGCTGGTGCCAAACTCCAGGAGCACAAATTGGAAGGTAAGGAACAAAGACGAAGCGAACCACAAGAGACATAGCCCTGACTGGAGTGAGAGCACGCGCATCCTACCTTCATTTGTCTTCCCTCACCACCCCCCATTCACAGATCCCTGTCACTTTGATAGTCAGGAAAGACTCGTCAGTCACGAAGGGCACACGACAGCGCATCCTGTGACACACGTGAGGTAAATTAATATGTCTTCAGTCTTGGTGTGCAGTCCAAACCTGATTGTGAGGTCCTGCAGATTTTAGCTGTAACACACCTGCCTGGAAGTTTCTAGTGATTCTGAAGACCTCGTTTAGCAGGTTCAGGTGGGATTCATTAACCTTGCTGAAAGGTGGCCCTCCAGAAGCAGGACTGGATACCCCTGAGCTACTGAGAAGGTTGTGGCAAATAAAACGCTTATTAACTCGTATCTTGCCTTGAGCACTCTGTGTAGCATTTTGTCAAAACCACATGAAAGTATGTAAATACATAGGGAATAGGAAATAGTCTTTTAGTGTATGAGGGAACAATTGACAACACAATTAACTACAAACCCACACTCAGAAAAAAAATTTACAAAAGCTGTCACTGGGGCGGTGGTACACTTAAAAAAGGTGTACCTTTGTACCTTTTTTTTTTACCCCTAATAGGTACATATTAGTACGTAGTAAAGGGTAAACCCCAGGGACAGCTTTTGTACCTTTTTTCTAAGCTTTCAGGATCATGTGGTGATATATGGTAAAATTATTTCCATCAAGTGACCATTGTATGTATACTTTACTACCTCAATTATTTGGAACAAACTTCCCATAGTTTTGTCCCACTTCAAGGGCACACAGTTGCCTTTTAAAATTTGCCCATGACTTCCCAGAGCTCAAATAGAGGGCCATATGACTGATCATTAACATCTGAAACAAAACATGCAATACTTTGTGATAAGTGCTACACTGTAAAACAAAATCTGTGACATTTACAGTAAAATACCGGCAACTGTGGTTTCCAGAGCTTCACTGTAAAAAATATGCTAGCAACATTTTAGGTTTTTCTTACTTTAAATTCACAATAAAATACTGTATTTCATTAACTGATGTAATGTTAATAAACCAACATATTGAAGTACTAACATCTGTTTTGAACCATTGTAATGCACTGATAACCACCAAAAACTGGTGATGATGAGAAAGTCACATGATGAACCAAAGCTCATCACAAACAGCATTTCTACGAGCTGAAGAGGGCATTATTTATATATAGAAGGTGCACAGTGTCATTTACGTAAACACTAAACACCATCATGGTGACAGACATGAAACTGAAATATGCAATAAGCATTCATTTAACAACATTAGATGTAAGATTAAACCCGACACAACTGATAAGAAAAAACTAAGAAGAAACATGTTATTTCAACAAAAAAACATCAAATATGAAGTGTCAAGCAGGGAGTGTCTTTGGCTGGATTGTGTCAATTTACGTTTTTTCACTGTAAATTATACAATGACTTTTTATTTTTCACTTCAAAAAAACGTATTTTTAACAGTATTTTACTGTAAAATTACATTAAATGTAATTACATTTATTCACCGAATATAGTATGGAAACTTACTGTTAACCAGTTAACAGGGTTTTTACTGTAGCATTTTTACAGTCTTTTACTGTTTAAATCACAATCCTTTTTTACAGTGTATATTAGTCAAACAGTGGCATATAATGTGAAAATATAAAATGTTTTGCTAAAGTACTATTAAAAACCCTTTAAGGTTTAAATTTTTAAGAGCTCATTCTTTGTTTGGAGGACTTATGTTAATTACACATCTCAGGCGGAGTCATTCAGAATGTCTTTTTTTATTGTTTTCACTCTTTTCCGCAGGCTGGGTGTGGAGAAGGGAATGATCTGAATCTCAAGGCCGGACTCTGAGTTTTTAAATGTGTCTTGTGTGCGGGAGTTTCCTGATTTTGAGCCTGTGATCTCTTTAGTAAATAATGTTGTCACTGTGGATCACTGTAAATGTACATGCACTCTAATGTTTAGTTCACTGTATAGTTGTATTTAAGCATCATGGGCTGTGAACTTGCATGACATGATGTACTTCTGAGGTCTGATTCTGTTATTTAGAGTGGTGCGGACCTAAAAATGTGAGACTGCCTTTCCTACAAGCACACAATTAATATTAAATACAATTGTTCTGTGAATATTCCACATGTGCTGTGATGTATATAATATTCTTTACACATAATTGTGTTTCAACAATTACTTGTTTGAACAGGTTTTAATGACCTTTAACAGTTTTTTTAATATGTTGGTCTTACTGTCTTGAATAAATAAATAGGTTTAAAAATCAACTCCTTTTTCTTTCTTTTTTTTATTAAACCTGTACTTAAAGTTAAAACAAAGGAAAGTTATGACATAAAATGAAGAAATATAAAAAATTTCTAGCTCACTAATCAAAGCTGATCTTATAATATTTTTTATTTAAAAAAAAACTTTTATTTATTTTTTGGACACAGCTGCATATACTTTTACATTATGGATGTCATTATGAATGTTGTGTAACAAAGATTGGCCAACTAATTGTAATTGATAACAAAATATATTTAAAATATTAAACATGAACTCTGATGACATGCTACAATTTAAAGATTCAGGTTTTGGGTGTGGTGTGCTGAATATAAAGAGAAGGAAACAAAAGACAGAACATTTGTTGATGCTGAACGTGTTCTGTACCGAGATTTGTAAATCATTTTCTTTATGCATTCTCTATCAAATTTATAACACCATTAGTTCCTTCTGAACATTTTGGCCTCTCCACCAACCTAATACAGGCCAGTGAGATTTATGGGATCTTTTTAACCCCACTGATCAGCAGAAACAACAGCGTCATGAAGGAGAGGAAGGCAGAAGGTACAGCGTGCTGTGCACAGCTCCTCGAAGCACGATGTCGTCAAACGGGTGAAGAGTTCAGCAAGCACACATACACATTTAAATGAATGTCAGATTGACAGGAGAACAAAGGGCCGTGGGGACAGTTTCAGAACACCTCCTTCCTAAACAGCCGGTACAGTTGAACACAGAGAATGCTCAGCTGCATCAGATCGCCGCCAGCGTGTTTGAGCTCAATGCGCCCAGAACAAATAAGAATTCCTCCTGCCAAGGCTAGTGTGAAGTCATCCTTTTAAAAAGAACCATTGGGAGGAAATTTAATTGTTTTAGGCTGAGCCGAGATTTGAAACTCTGCCTACTATATGCAATATAAAATGAAAAATTTCTCCGGTTACAGTGCACTCTTTTGTTGACTGACTACATTTTTTCCCAAAATTTTAAACATTTTATCAGTTAAATTGTTATCATCTTTTTTTATTTAGTACTGCCCTTTAGAAGATACATAAGATAATTACATAATTACCTTGAGACAAAATAATAATTTAAACTGATGATCCTGCTCTTGATCCCCAATGAGCATCAATGAACATTTACACCTTTTGTAATTATTGTGTACAGTCCCTATGTATTAAGTGTGAAAAGTTGGAAATCAACATAATATACACTACTTGTCAAAGTTTGGGGTCGGTAAGATTTCTTAAATGTTTTTAAAATCTTCTGCTCTCCAAGGCTGCATTTATTTGATCAAAATAAAAACAGTCATTTTGTGAAACATTATCACAATTTAAAATAACTTTTTTCCATTTTAAAATATTTTAAAAAGCAATTTATTCATGGGATGTAAAACGGAATTTTTACCAGCCATTACTCCAGTCTTCAGAGACACGTCAAATGTTAAAAACAGTTTTTGCTGCTTATTTGTTTTTTTTGTGGAAACCATGATTACATTTTTACAGGATTCTTTAATGAATAGAACTTTTGAAAGAACAGCATTTATTTAAAATATATATTTTTACTTCACTGTCACTTTTGATCATGGATAAAAGTATTAATTCTTTAAATAAAACAAAAAATCTTACTGAGCCCAACCTTTTGAACATGTACGGAAAATAATAGTTTCTTTCAATGACTGCAAGTCTGATTTTTATTTTAGAACTACAAATAAACTCATAAACACGTGAACATCTTTTTTTGTTCTCATATATAGAATTGTTCTATTTCCCAATACAAAAGTCTTTGAAATTGACGTCTAAAATTTCCTCAGCACCAACTCTACCAGTGATCCTGCCCCAGGCTGGTGAGGCCCAAACGAAGCCCTTCTGCCGCCAGCACCAGATTCACATCCCTGTACTGATAGTACTGCTGTAAAGCCTCCACGCTCTTCTGCAGGTGAGTCCGGTGCTGGCTCTGTGTCAGACTCGGGCTGCTGATCAGTGGTTCGCCACATCTGAACAGACAGGGATATAATACTTTATAAAAGTGTCATAATTTGGTTTGCTTTAGAAATGCATCAAAATGTAGGTAACCGAAAATATCCAGCTGGTTTTGGAGGGACGGAATCATTGACCAAATAAGTGATGTTTAATTACTGTTTCTCTGATGACGTGTTTTGACTGTGTCAGTATTGTGCACACAACGTGGATAAACTACAACAGGTAAAGCTGTCAGCTGTGTGGACGCTAGTCCTGGATTAACAACATGGATTTCTCGTTTTTAATCAATATTGATATGGATTCTTAAATCTCAAGATCAATCTTTTAGTCTGTGATGTTTTCTGCTGATGTGTGAACTTCACTGAACATTATTTGTAGCATCTGCCAATGAGCTTTGTGTTTTGTTACTTTTAATATAAAACAATGTCTCAGCTTTCAAATTCTGTCAATTATTGGTCAATTATAATATCACGAACTACAAACAATAAATGGGTTTTTGACGCTCTTTAATGTGTCGTGACAGATCACTGTAGCCGTCTCATTTCAAGCGAGTCAAACCGATGATCTCTTCCACTTTACTACTAGTTATAGCAAGAAATAAATGTGAACATCAGAAGGTGTTGAAAGAAACAGAAGAACTTACTGAAATGTATCATATCATGTAATCGCTCAATCTGTGTTTCAACCGCAAAAAAACATCAATAAAACAGCTTGTAAACAATGTCACGTAATGTCATATTTACCTCAGTAAAGACATTCAATATAGGCCATTTTAACTCGATAGTCAGCCAGAAAAAATAACTCTAGAAAGGAGCATTTTGCTAAATATATTACATATTCATTATATTTTTACTTAACCTGTTGTCTTCATTCTTAAATGTATGTTTGAATAAATCAGTTTTTATTCCAGTCACTGTTTAAGCGTTTATATTTCAACAACAAATTGAAGTAGAAACATAATCATGTTATTTAAAAAAAAATGACATAAAAACTACATTATGTGCAATTTAAATGTTTGTACAAGTCCGTTTTGATTATCAAATACATTTGGTTATTAAATCAGATTTATTTTCCATTTTCTGTCAAGCGGATCCTGAATTTTCGGTTTTTGTTTCGGCCCAGAATTTTCATTTTGGTGCATCACTTCTGTTTACAGCATCTAAATATCTGAATATTTGAATAATTATAGAACTGCTTTCTGGGTTGATAATTTCCACTCACAGAGTCTTTAGTCTGTTCTGTATTATAGACAGGAGATCCTCCAGGCCATCTCTGGTGTGACATAACAAAATGCAAGCAGGAGGAACATCACCAGCCTCCTCGAGGGCCGCCTGGATGCTGCGCTTGTGCTCGGCGGAGATGCGGTCACTTTTGTTGAGGATCAGGATGCACTCCCTCCTGTGAGATGAGTGCTCAAGGATACTCTTCAAGTGTCCACTGAGGAAGACAGGCACTAGCTGGGGCTCTGAAGGAAGCTGTGTCAAGTCGACGACCACAAGAGGCAGATCTGCCTGCTCCACCCTGTGGGCAGCAGCGGAAGGTCGTTTCTTAAGCCTGTTTCCTGAACCTGGTCAGCATCTTACAACCTTTGACCTCATAGAAACAAAGTGGCCACTTCCTGTCTATGCCATCTCTTTAGTAAATCACAGCATACTGTACAGGCAGAAAAATATAATTCACTGCAACAAACAAAGGAAAACTGTGACAAAGGGAGGGTCTAATGTGCAATGATGGCACTTGGACACTTTTGGGCACGCTTAAAAATGTTTGAATATCACTGCATTAGATAAAATAAAACTTAAAAAAAGATAACCGCAATTAAATTACGATAGACCTTTTTATTATGATATAATTATTTTTGCTAAATTTTTCATAAATAATTTGTTTTAATATGCAGGACTGATTTTTTTTTTCTGTTTTAAACTAATCAATATTACTTTTGGCCCATGGAACTCAATCAAATTTTGGCTCTACAGATTAAAAAGTTTTGGCACCTCTGGTCTAAATTATCTAAATTAATTTTACATTTAAAAATGCAAAAAAAAAAAACGTTTGAAATCAGTAAAAAAATAACTGGTTAAAGGTTATTTATCTCTAATTTAAGTAAGTAAACTTTGGCCTTTCGAGGAACCTTGACTGGAACAGACACTTCCCCCAGAATTAAAGAGGCTTATAATGTGGTGTTACTAAAAACAAAAGAATGGTGTAGTTTTAAAAGTAAAAATTGTGAACATTGTGATAGAATTGTACTGTGAAAACGTTGGTATGGGTATTGTGATTGTTTTTAAGCATCAACCCTGGACTACAGAAGACAATAGTGATTCTGGCTACCTCTGCAGTCTGTGTAATTACATCCACGGTATTAGTGTCCCTGATTCAATAACCAAACAAACAACAAACACATTTAGACAATGTAGTTTTCTCATCAAATATGGACAACCATCTATTGTTTAAATCAACAAATTCTTTTGTAGCATGTTCTTGTAAACATGTATGGCATTGTTTTGAATATTTTTTTAAAGACTGCAAATTTGTGTCCTTAAAAACTGCCACAACAATTTGAAAAGTAGACAAAATTAGGTAGATAATAAAGAAAAAGAAACCAAAAAAGAAGAAAGGAAGAAAGGAAAAAAAAAACTAAACAAAACGATAAAAAAAAAAAAATACTTTGTGTTTAATCCATTTTCCATGTGCCTTGTTTTTCTCTGTTTTTTGGATTTCGGTTTAAGTTTCTAGTTCGTTAGTGAGTTGTAGGCGAAATCACAAGCTCCCCTCATTCCCACCCGTTTCCCTCTTTTTCTGCAAACATTACATACCTAAACTCTTTATATTATTGCATAACCTACAGTGTTTATTCAATCGTGAAAAATATGACACACACCTATATCTAAGTCTGTGAATAAACAGATCATTTCCCCTTACGCGGCACAATGAGTGGCAAAAAATCTTGAGAGATATTTCCCCTCTACAGGCCATTTTTAGGATGGCGATATTTATCACTTTGGAATGTTTGCGCAAAAATGCCTCACTGTTTATTCTACCTTGATTTTCCCACACGTGTCCATAAATACATACCGCTGATGGGTGTCCCGGACGCCCTCCTGCTCCATGCTGTCTGTGGTGTCCCGTAGCCCTGCTGTGTCACTCAGCAGCACGGGATACCCCCGATATCCAGGGGGACCTCCACAACATCTCTGGTGGTCCCGGCTGTGGGAGACACTATAGCAGCAGGACGCTGAGCTACAGAGTGAGAGAAGATACTGAAATTAGTTCAGAAACTAACAAGGACAACAAAGAACAGCAGTATTTAAACATTTAACCCTTCCATTTTCATGCTACCAGTACTTATTTTTTTTTATCTACTAGTATCTTTTCCATGAAATTCTAGCTACTAGTGTATATTCTTAAGCTAGATAGATACTGGTACTTATTTCAATAGTGACTAGTAACTTACCTATCGTTACTAGTTAACACATTTCAAATTTTTGAACTATTCAGTTCTGACTTCTGACTAGTATATGGCAAGCCATTTTAACATTTAATCTATAAAACATACTTCTATCTATTTTCATGCTACTAGTATTTATTTTTTTTAGCTACCAGTGTCCATTCCATTAGGTACTAGTACTTATTTGTTGGCTACTATTGCTTATTCTTGAGGTACTAGAATCTTTTTAAAATATACTAGTACTTATTCATTAGATACTACTTATTCCAAATGTTACTAGGACATTTTTAATTAAACTCTACAGTGGCCATTCTGATTAGTCATAAGATGAGTAAAAAAAATCAGTTGTGATAAGTAATATAAGAATAGTTTCTAGTAACAATCACAAAATATTAGGCATGTCTTGAGCCGATCTCAAGGATCAGGATTGGGGACAATTAAGCATTTTTTTTTACTGATTGGTATCGGCTATCCTGAGGCTTGTGCAGCAGGTGGTGGTGTGCACCATTTACATATAAAATACAAGAAGTATCAGTAGCCCATATTCATAATTGTGACTGCACAATCAGTTTACAATGTCTACAATTGTAATGTTTACATTCTAACACTGATTTCTATCTCATAAAATATATATATATAATGTAATATATGTAAAAATACTGTATTATAAATAAATTCTTTTATTTTTATATTATATCTATATATTATTTTTTACATTTGAGCCCCTGTCCCTGAGAAAGTGCATGTCACGTAGAAAATTGAGATTGATCTTTAAGTAAATTATACCAGTACTTGAAAGTGGGCAACAAAGAACTAGGGAAACACACAAAAACAAAAAAATATACAAAAAACCTGATCAGGACATCCCTACAAAATATGCTAGTGTCTAGAACGACACTAGTACCTAAATAAAATAACTAATAGTACCTATTAAATAGATACTAGTATCTAATGAAAAGTATTAGTATTTAATAAATAATGAATACTAACTAGTAATGTTTAAAAAGATTTTAGTAACTAATGAAATAAGTACTAGTAAATAATAAACAATTTATTATTTTTAAAAAGTTACTAGAAGCCAAAGAATAAGCACTAGTAGCTAATGAATAAGTACTGGTACTTAATTGAACAGATACTAATAGACAGAAAATAAGTACTAATATCATGAAAATAGATACTAGTACATTTTAACAGATTAAATGTTAAGACGGCTTGCCATATATTTGTGGCTTGGTCTAAGTATATGGACTTTTTCCCACCCATTTGTGCCATTAGGGAAAGTTCAAATAAAATTTTAAATGAACAAATCAAACCTGTTCATAATATAAAACAATCGTATATCCTCACAAGACATACATTGGATTAAACTGCTCGATTTTACAATGTCTTTACATGACCTATTTGAATCTTGAAGGGGTCATATGACGTTGCTAAAAATTTATGTTGTGTATTTGGTGTAATGCAATGTGTTTATGCAGTTTAAGGTTAAAAAAATACATTATTTTCCACATACTGTACATTATTGTTGCTCCTCTATGAAACGCGTCGATTTTTACAAAGCTTATCGTTCTGAAAAGCGAGGTGTGCGCTGATTGGCATCCAGTGCGTTATGATTGGCTGAATACCTCAAGCGTGTGACGGAAATGTTACGCCCCTCACCATACTGTGATGGCGTGTCCCGGAGCGATGAGACAAAACCAATAAAACCCATTACAAACGAGGCATTTGTTGCATCCAATGGGGACATAATTACTGATTGTAATGACTTATAATGTGTTTTTACGCATTGCGTATCGCGCCGTGTAAACATAAAACCATGTCTGCGTTTGTGATCAGAGAAACGACAAACAACAAGCGCTACTCTACACTGCTTAAAACTCGCATTTGAATCGTCAGTGGCAAATTCTTTAAATATAAAAAATTTACTTACAGTCTGTCAGAAGTGCCAGACTGTCCTTGCAAAGTTGGAACTGCCCCACTTTATAGAACAGCCTTTGAGCCACAGACCCATTGTAGGCTACTCTGCAGGATCAGTAAACAGTCCTCCATAAAAGGCGCTGCACACATCTGAATATTTGGGTCGAACTGTTCTGGAAAAGTGTGTTGTAAATACAACTTAACCACTTATTTCTAGTTGTGTTCTCTTTTGGAAGGCCAAACCAAAGTAGTTCGCTTTCACAACGAAACACACAGCGGCTTGAGAACAGCGCGGACGGCAGATTCTACGAAGGAGCGTCCAGCGGGCTTGCGGCAACCACATGTGACGACCCCGGGCTGGATTCCGCTTCGTCCACGATGAAAGCCGATCCACAGCGCGAAAGTGATGTATTTCCTCAGCGACCAGCACAGATCAGCTCCAGACAAGACGAAGCGGATATCGTCCTCTTTTGGAAACAAAAAACAAAGTAGGTTAGCTTAACAAAGACGCACACCGCGCCTTCACCACCGCCCCCCCCCCCCCCCCCCCCCCCCCCCCCCCCCCCCCCCCACCACCCCCCCCCACACCCCCCCCCCCGCCCCCCCCCCCCACACCCCCCCCGACATGGCAGATGCGCGGCAACAGCGAGAATAAAGGTTACGCCTTCTTTCTTTTCATCAACATTTGGGTGGTGTTATGCAAATCTTAAAGAATTTATTTTTAATTCATAAAGATCTAGGGGTTATTAATATTATTACCACATCGTGACGTAGACATGTGAGGGCGTGTTAGAACGAGCCGTTTTAGGTAGGCGTGGACAAGTCTTAACTTTTATTGTAAAAGAATTATCTCTAGGGGATTTAAGCTGTAGTCTTTGTGCAATGTACAGCATCTTCTTTATGCACCAAGAGCTTGTATCACTCCAAAGAGAAAGGAAAATTGAAATCGCATCATATGACCCCTTTTAAGTGTCAGGGGAGAGACAGAAACCTCTCAGATTTCATTACAAATATCTTAATTTGTGTTTCGAAGATTAACCAAATTCGTACAGGTTTGGAATAACTGAAGGTTTAGTAAATGATGTATTTTCATTTTTGGGAGAACTTTTAAAAAGTTGTCTCCTTAATTTATGCATCAATCCTGTTAAAAAAAAATCCTCTAAAAAAACTGATAATTCTATACGTTTCTGTCAAAATAAACAATCCTTTCAGGAAGTGAATTCTGAAATGGCAAGTAAAAGACTTCTCTTAGTTAATGCATGAACTAAGGTTAACAAATGAGACCATATTGTAAAGCGTTACCGGTATCCTTTAAAATACTAATCGGTCAATCGCGCCATTCTGTGAATCTTTTATATAACGAATGCCATCAATATTTAATGTGCATTTATTTATTTGGCAAGCACCCTTGAATGAATTATTTCTTTATAATATAAAATCATCATTAGATAAACCATTTGCTGCATAAGAGACCATAGTGTCAAATTATGGTCTGATGAGTTTTATTTTTTATTTAACAAGCAAACATATAGGCAAGATCTTAAAGATGTTATTTTCTGTCAAATTTAAGTGTTTCATTCATTAGCAGGGCACCGTATCATTGAATGCTTTTATTATCTTATTATATTTGGTCTTATTCTGAACGGCATGTTAGCTATGGAATTGAATAACTATATAATAAAGCACTTTGAACACTTAAATAAATACTTAAATAAGACAACTTCGGCAACTCTTGTCCTTTTGTCTTTTGTTCTCTGCTGCTCAGCGCTGAACCAAAATAACTGCACATATATCAACACAATAAACCACTACAGCTCCCTTGAGAGGATGAAAGTTTGAAGAAACGTTTCACTGTTGTTGCCATTCTGGTAGAGTCTGGTATTAGAGTATATTTCCATACGTCCACTGGAAGGAAGAGGCCAGTTTCACTCAAGTGCTCTTTGTGTGAACTTCCTTCAAGAGTTTATATAGCTTACCAATCCTAAAATCAACCAATTTTAAATGTCTTGTTTGCTGCAAACCAAATTCTTCAAATGCTGAATTCATGCTGACATGCTGAATTCTCACTCCGATTTTAGTTTTAATTCACAAAATGCTTAATTAAATTATAGACGACACAGGAAGTGACACCAGAAATTGGTCAGCGTTCCAGCGCTGCAAACAAAAACAGGCCTGATGAATGTGGGGTAATTCAGAGCAGTAAGTTCGGTGATATCCAGACATCCCCTTCTGCTACTGAAGAGGTCAGAGGTCAGAGATAAACATCATTAAAGGCCGTACGGTGTCACTTTATGAGTGTCCATGATAATGTGCATTAATCACAACCATTAACCTTCAGTCATAAGACAATGTGACACTTTCACCCACTAAAATCAGTTCAACCATTTTTAAGCAAGAACATGATATGTGTTCTGATGCAGTGTTTTGTTCACTCAGCTACTCCCTGACTAACTTGCCCAAATTAATAAAAATGCTAGTGTGAACAAAAGAACGAACAGTAGAACAGCAGAAAATATGTTTCTTATAAGTTGAAAAAAACAAACAATAACGTCTAGGGAGCTGCAAAAGATGCTATAGAATCCATAAAAAATTAGAAAGGAAAAAAAATGTAAAAAAATAAAGAGATTATTTTTAAGGCTGTCAAAGCTAATATAATCACTTGGGATTGATCATTTTTTTTGTGATTTTGAAAGAAGTCTCTTATGGTCACTGAGGTTGCATTTATTTGAAATGAAAAATAATCATCTTGTGAAATATTATTACAATTTAAAATAACTTTTTGTATCTTACATCTGAATTAAATCTAGTGTATCTGATATATTTTTTAAAATGTAATTTATTTCTGTGATTTTAAAGCTGAATTTTTAGCATCATTATTCAAGTCTTCAGTGTCCTTCAGAAATCATCTAATATGCTGATTTGCTGCTTAATAAAAAACAAAAATATATCTAATATCTAATATAGATCTATAGGTAGTATATAATATTATATAATTATTGAATTTTGAAAAAAGTATTTAATTTGGTTGTTTTATAATATCACACATTCACACAATTTTTATCACAGCTTTCATTCATGAACATATAAAGCTGGCTTTTTTGCAAAAACATTCCATTTGCAGAAAAAAGTTTGGCATTAAAAAGTTTGAAACCCAGTGGTTTTTAATTGCAGGATCCCAACCTATCAGCTCTGACAGAGTCTGTCAGACAGCTGACAAAACATGTGCTTAATATGCAAATTAGAAAATAATTTAACAAGCATATGTACGATATATAGTGCATCGTTTTTAATGTAACTAAATGAATTAGGGAAATCAACACTTCCACATTTCCTTTACTCTGCCATGCAATGGGGGTGAACTGTACCAGCCAATAAAATCTTAAGCACTTATCATCTGTGTTGTGTTGGAAGACGCCAAATTCGAGAGGACAACTATTCAAAATAAAAGAAAATACAATCCAGATTAAATGTGGTTTCACGTGCACAAAGATAAACAGCTTGTACTAACTGGCTTTGTGCAGGATCCATTGGATTTTAAATAAACTAAAATAATCAAACAATGTGACATAAATTGTTTAAATACTATTATAATAAACTATTACTATTTAATAAATATACACTATTGTTTATAAATTTAATTATTAACATATAATATGTCACATATATGAAAATTAAATAATATATAAATATACACTACTGTGCAAAAGTCTAAGTATTTTCACCAAAACAAAAAAATAAGTTTTAAGTCAGTTATTTCTATCTTTCGCTGAAGTGTGTCAGTAGGAAATATCAGTTACATTTCCAAACACT
The DNA here is from genome assembly GCA_018155175.1 of Sinocyclocheilus anophthalmus. Classification (NCBI taxonomy): domain Eukaryota; kingdom Metazoa; phylum Chordata; class Actinopteri; order Cypriniformes; family Cyprinidae; genus Sinocyclocheilus; species Sinocyclocheilus anophthalmus. The sequence continues at coordinate 183,012 of JADLZN010011958.1, read as the reverse complement.
CTTTTTGTCATTAATTGTAATAATTCAGTGAGATTTTTGTTTGCAGAAGGAGTCTGACAGCAGCCAGTGCTCCACACAGAGGTCTGATCTCAGCATCATCAGTCTGTCTGTGATTACATGAAGAAACAGAAAAAACTGAAACAAACTCAATTCGAGATGAACTGTGGCAACATCTCCAAGATGCTTCAAGAAACCTTCCTGAAAACATCTGACCATCTGTCACCTTTTTTGTACCATACATTTGGTACAAATTTACAAAAAATCCTGAAATCTTATTCATTTCCAGAATTACACTTAAAAAAATCCTTGGTGCTTGTTACCAAAAACCTCCTTCCAGGAGTCTTCACACAAACCATTAGCCGACATCACATTGGGTCCTGAGGGCTCTGACGGCTTGGCACAAACCCTGCTCAGGATGTCCTGTCTCCTGCTCTCTGCTCCTCACTGACTCAGGCAATCAACACGCTCTTACACACAAACAATAGATGGACACCATCCGTGATAGAGAGACAACACTGCCCAATCTAGCAGTAAATTCTGGAATTATTTAAAAGAACTTATAAATAAAAAAAACAATAACCTCTCAGATGAACACACTTAATGACAAGTGTTCTATTGGCTTGCACAGTAAATCACATTAACAGCCTCACAGACTTTTCCTATTACCAATAGCATATGTATATTTTTGAATGCATTTAGTTAGATGTGCTCCAGTGTTTCAGATCTCTCTAACTGCTCTATTAATCAAACTTTATTAATTTTTTGCATTACAAAATGAGGAGAAGAATGAGAAAACTGGGTGCCGTGTTCCTTACATACTCCTTAACAGCTAGTGTGCTGTATGTGGTTGTCAGGGAGTTGCAATGTGGTTGTAAAAGTGTTCTCAGTGGTTGATATTGTCACGGGTCGTGGTTGAACATAGATGTGACAGATATACAGTTACTAGTGTGTTTTGTGTGGTTGTTTATTGGTCCAAGCCAAAATTTTTCACCTGTTTTATCATCTGCGATGAAAATCATACACTATTTAAAGATTTGGGATCTGTGAGATTTTTTGTGTTTTTGAAAGCAGTCTCTAGGACTACTCACCAAGGCTGCAAAAATGCCGGTAAAAACAGTAATATTGTGAAATATTATTACAATTTAAAATAGCTGTTTTCTATTTGAATATATTCTGACCTGTACTCATTAAAATATATAAAAGGAAAAGTTATCATACAAAATGTATTATATTGTAAATATTAAAAACTCTTGGGTAAAACCTAGGTTTGAAGGATAGCGGGCAAAGATTGGTAAAGATTTAAAATGACAATGCCATCTTCTTCTAAATATACCTGACAAGATTTTTTTTTGTATTTAAACTATTATTATGTGACTGCATTTGAGTGTTCAATGGGTGTGTCTTCTGTAAATCATGGTAAAAATGTATGATACTCATTAGTTTTTGCTCAGAAAAAAAAATGTAAACATGGCACATTCTAATGTACAGAGAAAAAAAACGAAATTTAAAGCTGTATTAAACTTTTATTGTTTTGATGCCTAAAAATCAATTTTCATCTTTGCCCTCTAAATATACATATATTATATATATAAATAATATTATATATTATCTATAATAAGTTTCCTATTTTATATATATATATATATATATATAGATCACATCTAACATACATGGAATAACCCCCATAGTCCATCCATGAAATTACCCCAAACAGATATCAGGTGGAGTGGGGAAGGGTGGGAGGGGTTTTGAAGGTTTGCGCTGCCAAAAGCTACAGCAAGCAGTAGCACAAGTATTTGAGTGTGAGAGCAGAAAGCTCATATGGATGTGATGTGAAGAAAAGAAATTCAGTATGCCATGGAGAGATGAAGGGATTAATCAGATTGATTTGGAGCACAATAATTCACGCTCTGCGCCATTAGCGTTTGTGACAGAACTTATAATTTGAATGCATCCTTGTGAATTAAAAAAAAATAGAGTAGTGGAGACCGAACTAAAAAAAAAAAATTAGTAACAAGAGAATACAGCGCTGCAGGGAGTTCTCTGGAGCAATCTCTAAGTGTTCTGCTCACTAACGCACTAAAAGGTTTTGGTGGCAGGCAGTGATGAGTTCCTAATGGATGGGAGTCAAAACATGTCGCCACATTTAACGTTCTCCACAATATGCATGTATATAGCATTCTGTCTGGAATTTCTGTCCCTTTTTACTGATAAATATGTTAAAGTAAATTTAGGTTGCTTGCTGCAATATTTTTGAAAAAAAGTTGGAAAATTTATCAAATGTTTAAAGGGGTTATATGATGCGATTTAAATTTTTCTTTCTCTTTGGAGTGTGTTACAAGCTCTTGGTGCATAAAAGAAGATCTGTAAAGATGCAGACTAAAGTCTCAAATCCAAAGAGATATTCTGTTTAAAAGTTAAGAGTCAACCACGCCTACTAAAACGGCTCGTTCTAACACCCCCCACATGGCTAAGTCACTGTTTGGGAAGATTTGCATAACGCCGCCAAATGTTCACGCAAAGAAAGAAGGCATAACTTATTCTCGCTGTAGTATTGTGTTGCTGCCTCCTCCATGTCATTGCCTTCCAAAAGAGGCGATATCTGCTTGTTCATGCCTGGAGTCTGATCCGCTGATGATAAGTTCACTGAGGAAATTACATCAAACTTCAACGCTGTAGACGCAGGATCGGCTGTGGTTGCCCACTGAAAGCCGGCCTCCACTCCAGTCTAGGCCTCCGACAGCTTATGCTCACTCTAGCCGCCGTGTGTTTCGTTGTGATAGCGAAAATACTTTGTTTGGCATTCCAAAAGAGGACACAACTAGAAATCAGTGGTTAAGTTGTATTTACAACACTGTTCCAGAACAGTTCAACCCAAATATTCAATGCCGGCTGTTCTGACTCACAGACTGTAAGTACGTTTTTTATATTTAAAGAATTTGCCACTGATGATTCAAACACGAGTTTTGAGAAGTGTAGAGTAGCACATGTTGTTTATCATTTCTCTGATCACAAACGCAGACAAATGGTTTTATGTTTACGCATCGCAATACGCAACGCGTAAAAAGACAGTATAAGTCATTATAATCCGTAATTATGTCCCCACTGGATGCAACAAATTCCTCGTTTATAATGGGTTTTAATGTTTTTGTCTCATCGCTCCGGCCGGGACAAGGCATCACAATATGGTAAGGGGCGTAACATTTCCATCACACGCTTGAGGTATTCGGCCAATCACAACTCACTGGATAGCTGGCCAATCACAGCACACCTCGCTTTTCAGAACGATGAGCTTTGTAAAAATCGACGCGTTTCAGAAAAGCGGGGCATAGAGGAGAAACAATAATGTACAGTATGTGGAAATGTGTTTTTTGAACCTTAAACCGCATAAACACATTTCATTACACCAAATACACAAAATAATGTTCTTTTTAGCAACATCATATGACCCCTTTAATATGTGGGTCAGATGACAAAGACTGGGCCATAAAGAAGTTCTAAAAACAAGAGATATTCCTGATCAACCCTTTACTTACTCGTTTAAGCCAAACACTCCAGGCTTGATAAATGCGGCCCAGGTCTCCTGCCATTTGTCGGAGAGCCTGACGCCTCTGTGCTTCTGTCTCTGCATCTGATCAGGTCACCTAGACCCTCTACTTCAGTAAGGTCCAATTTTCCAGCATAGAACGCCCGTCGGGTAAACTCACCTGCTTCTGCAGGCCGCAGACCTGGCAAACTCCCTGAAACACACAGAATAAGATATCTTTAAAATAAAATTAACTTTATCACGTCACTATTTAGAAGCATTTACATTTTATAATATCTTCAGATAAAGGCTATAAGTTAATAAAATACTACTTCACTTAAAAGGAGAAACGAATGAGTAAATACTTGCTACATGCATATTAAATAAAAGCTAGATATTTCCAAGCATAACACAGATACTGCCATCTAGTGTTAAAATGCTGATTCAACAACTAGCTGTTTGCAATATAGAATTCTGATGATAAAATACATATAGAGGGTTTACACAAACATACACAAATGTTACACAAACATTTCAGAACAATTCGGGAAAATAATGGTTGATCTCTCTCCCACATACCAAGTGCTTGTAAGAATCCACTAATGGCAGCAGGACCCTCGTGGATGTGAAACTCTGCGCTGTCCTCTCCTGTGAAACTACCAGGACCTGAAAGTGTGAAGAGTGGAATGTGTCATACTAGAATTAATATGTAATTTATATACTGTTGTAACTGTACATTCGATATGCACTACTGTTCAAAAGTTCAGGCGTCAGTAAGAAATATTTCTTTGAAAGAAATCAGCACTTTTATTGAGCAAGGATACATTAAATTGATCAAAAGTGACAAAAAATATATTTATAATGCTACAAAAGATTTTTATTTCAAATAAATGCTGTTCTTTTGAACTTTTTATTCAAAGAATTTTGAAAAAAACGTATCAGTTTCCACAAAATTAGAAAGCAGCACAACTGTTTTCAACATTGAGAATAAAAAATGTTTCTTAGGCAGCAAAAAGTAATGCCTGCTGAAATGTTATGCTATGCCATCAATGGAATACATTTTTAGACATTAAAATATAAAACAGTTATTTTCAATTATAATAATATTTCACAATATTACTGCTTTTACTGTAATTTTTTTATCAAATAAATGCAGCATTGGTGAAAAAGTCTCCCCCTAAACTTTTGATTGGTAGTGTATATTTCATAATCTTTCATAAACAAATACACTGCATAATCACCCAGGGACTTGACTCTACAATCTTAAAATAAATTAAACTTCTTTAACCTTTCAACAACATTAACACATTTATCTCATGCCCTGCAATAAAGATCTTCAAGTGAATGCGTGATGGTATGTATTTTTGTTATTGTGTGACAGTAATGACATTTTTAGGTTTTCAGAGAAAAAGTTGAATAAGCCTTGCACTTGCAAATACAATTAACAGTCAATTTTTAAGTGACTCAAATCGTTTGAGTCACTTATCAAAAGTTGCTAAAAGTAGCCAAATAAAATGTAAAAATAGCTAAATTTGTTGCTAGGTGCTTTGGAAGAAAAAGTTGCTAGTGTAGTGTGAAAAGTTGCTAAATTTAGCAACAAAATTGCTAAATTGGCAACACTGTTTAGGACAGTTATTTCCCAGGCGCTTTGCTATTGATTCCGCTCGGGTGGATTTGATTGGTCCGCGTCGTCCAGCTTCCCTGTCAATCAAATAAAACTCCTCCCTTGTGCGCACTACAATTCTGTCCGTGAGACACTAGTATTATGAGACATTAGGCTAGCTGTCGTAGTGTTAAATTGAAATGATCATAATCTAATTCTATAGTGTCAGCAATCCTGGAGTATTACATATTATATTTAACTTTTTTTTATTTCTGTATAATTATGCATGCAGTTTTTATAATTTATTGTTCAGTCAAAAATGTTTTTAATGTTTCGTTGAACACAAAAGTTCACAAGTGACTGTTTATGCTGTCATCCAGTAAAAGTTAATAAGTGTGTGATTTACTTCATGCAACATTTTATAATTCCTGTCTAATTATTAAAGGCTTTTGGTGTTCGTGCAGCTCTAATTTTGATATTGAATAAGTTTAATACCCATAGATCATCAAACTGCCGATGTGCAGTCGCCATTGGCTTTTTAGTGAGGCTGTGAAGAGTGCATGTTTAAGTAATGAGTTACTGTTAGCTGAGGTGATTGCTTGTGAAAGCTATTTCATGTAATGCTCAATTCTTTAACATTTACCGGTCTTTTTATACTCTACACTATTTCATCAAAATGCATTGTGTTTATCATTTTAGTGCAATCAGATTCATTTGTGGTAATGAGACCATTTGGGTTGTGACAATATACAGTTGGATCACAAGTGTTTTATTACACATTTATTTATTTATAATATCTTACAGGAATTTAAATGCAGAACTGTGTTTAAATCAAACACAATCTGGTTAATGTTAATATAAATCACCATTTAAATATAAATCATATTTTAGACTGTATGGGAATAATTATTCTTGACTGCAGATCTGCCTGAATTATGGAGAAAACCTCCCTGTTATGTGCTTTCAATTATGCTCTTTTGTTCAGAGAGAGGTATAATAGATCACCTTCATAGTTACGCCATTCTGAAATATTCAGCTGGGAAGATATTTTTTGCATGAATTAATAAATAATACCCTGCTTCATCCTTTCAGTCTGTGTCTCATTTTAGTCCCACAGAAATACAGAGGAAGAAATGTATTCACAACAAGCAGTATTCTCTTGCAAAACATCCAGTAATCTTTTTATCAGCAATTTTTACAATTAACTTTTTGGCCAAAACAAATACAAAATAGATAAATACTGTGATAATATATTGCATTTCATAACATAGTCTGCATAAGTCAGCAAATCTCTAAACCTTCAGCCTAAAAGAGTTTTGACATTCTAAATGCTGAGGTTTGATTTCTAATGTACACATCAATACATCAATACACTCCTGCTGAGGCAGCAGTAATGCTGTCTGCGAGCGAGCGTGCCAGTGTGAGTAGACTATATCTGGATCTGAGTGTTTGAAAGCAGAGAGAGAGAGAGAGAGAGAGAGGGGAGGAGAGAGAGAGGGAGCTGAGCAGGAGAGGAGAGAGAGAGCCGATGGAGAGAGAGAGACGGTGTATTTCTTCTCTTCTTTGTCCCTCCTCCACCATAGTACTCCTCCTCACGCCGCAGTTGGTCTCTCCTCGCATCCCGCCGCAAATAGGATGACTCACAACAACCTTCACTTCACCCTCACCTTCATTTAACCCAGCCAGTGTGTATCCACACACACTTGCCCCATTTCTACATCCACTCCCCGCTAAAACGGCGGCAGCAAGATGCCCGACACGGCGGCGGCGGCTGCTGCATCATCGGCGAGCAACATCAGCAGCAGCGACAGCGAGAGCTCGCGGCACAGACACCGAGCGCAGGGAGACGCGGAGCGGCCAGAGCAGCAGCAGCACAGCGCTGCCCCTCAACCCACATCAACGGGCGTTTTGGGTGAGTCCGAAGAGGGCGAATACAGACGGGACAGGTGGATGTGACGCGAGAGGAGAGCGGGCATAAGGGGCAGACGGCATATCCTTCGAGCAGAATCAACAATGCGGACTCTTTGTTATGCTGTCTGCCCTTTATGCCCATTACTGTGCCGGGATACATGCATTAAACTGTCCCTGCTGATGTATTTGTGGCCTATAGAAGGTCATGCGGCAGCATCACTTCAAATGGAGCTACATAATATGGGCCATGCGCTACTTTTTTGCGCTCGGTTAGCCCTTTTTCACGGGCCTTCGGGCAGGTTCAAGTTGTCTGAGATGCTTTTATTGCTGCAGTCCTTTTCTGTTTTGCGAAATTGTTGATGTTTTGGGTTTTGTTGATGCTTGGATGGCCTTCTTATTGTGGCTTGTTGTGAACCATTATATTACAGTTAGTTCTGGTCCTCGAATCTGATTGTTCTGAGTGCTGATATTTAGTCCAACAGCATTGGGACTTTTATCATCACTGTGTTTGTCTCTGTTCGCCATGTGCAAATGATGAGAAAGTACAGGACCTATTTTTGAAAGTCGAAGCATAAGTGTTTTCTACCTTTCTACGTCTGCAAGATGCCTGTTTCATCTGGAAAGCATCTGCTGTGTACAAACATCTGATAGACGTCCCTAAGATGTCAGTATTACATTCATTCTAAATCATAAACATCTTAAAGACATTTTCTAAACGTCTATTTGACATCTGATAGGAAACTTCCTATAGTATTGCAGATGAGCAAACACTCTAAAAAATATGTTTTGTAGATGTAAATGCAGACGTCAAATAGACGTCTCTGTGATGTACGTGTGCTATCAGGGAATGGACTACAAAATGGAAGTTTCGCATACAGAAGAAAACGTCAAAACGGTCCCCGTTCACACGGATCCGTGCAAATCGACTAAAACTCAGTGTGCGTACCAGGCCAGAAGTTGGTGATGTCATTTTGTAAAGATACTTGCTCCTATATGAACTGAACTTGCATGCACATGACTGTTTTCACAATTTTGTGTTTTTGTAGTTCACACGGAGACGATGCTTTGAAACCTTTTCCAAAAGTTTGCATTTTCAGGCCATTAAAACGCTGTTGTCCTGTCGCCTAAATGAATGGCCAATTTGAAAACGGTGTCATGTAAACAGCCTGTATGGCTACAACTAAACATTAATTGATAACTATGAATTAACTAATGATTAATCAATCAATTAATCAATAAATCTAATAACCTCTCCACTCCAATTTTACTAATAAATAATAATTGTAAAGGCCCTGATATCCTTCAAGTGAAATCGAAGAATGAACTGGCGTGACGTAACTTTAGCACACTACATCCGATCCATGGTCCAAGTCGATTACATAATAAAACACATATATAAGCCTATACCAAGTTCTGTCATGAAACTCTAGATGGCGCAGGCTATGGGTCCTTAACGTAACCGATGATATTCAGAGAGTTAAACGACTTGTCACAAGCTGATTGCTTCATGTAAAGGCGCTGGTTAGCATTCACTTGAGATTCCTGCAGCACGCTTTCAGAGTTCCTCTGAAACCCTCCACCTTCCCCAGCTCCACCTGTATAGATCTGCTACGGGTTATTTTATATGATATTATATGCAGGGTGTCTTAATTACTCACAGCACCATATCGGCTTATGTATTGGCAGTAGCAAGTTCCTGTACTTGCTTGCAGCAGCATCAATAATCTACAAATACAGCAATAACCAACAGCAGCAGCAATTCAGCAGCAGCAGCGTAGCAGATCTATTCTATCCAAGACCAAATACATTAACATTGTCATATCCATTACATGCTATATATATATATATATATATGCACATTTTGCAAAAAGAGGAGTTAAAAATATCCGTTTTTTTTTTTTTAGCCTTTTTAAAATTTAAGATCAACCAAAATCTTTAAATTAATAGTTCATTTTAATTTGATTAATGTCATTTGCAGTGCTTCATTGTAGTTCTTTCCCTCTCTAAAGCCGTGAAGACACCAATTGTACCTTTGTCTTTTTGTCCAATTTTCAAAGTTTGTAATGTTGTGATTCTCCCCATAGCAATCTTGTTGCGTAAAGTGCCATATAAATAAATGTGACGTTGTCACTGGAGTGCTGAATTTCAGAGCTCATGCAAACATATCCACATCGCTGTGGTCAGATGCTTTCTTAACTGCGGTTTTCTCACCGCTGTCATTTTAGTTGTGTTTATTTTGGTTTTGAGAGGAAAGTGCACAGCACATATGTACATATTCATCTAAAAGCCACTCCCAGAAGTGTTTGCTAACATTATACCGGGATGTTTCCTAACATTATACAGCTGTTCAGATTTTTCAAACTTATTTTTACATAAGGGAACTTTGCTGTGAGTGGCCTAAATCAGGGACTTAATTTCTGAAATTAATCTTTCAATCATTTTCTCATGAAAATACTTAAATTAGGTAGGCCTATATATCAGTTCTTTCATTTAGTGTAGGCTACTTCCCTGTTATGTTCACGACTTGAATGTGGGACGTCATAACAACAAATTAACAGGCAAAGTAACTGGTAGGCTAATATTGTTTGAACTGCAAGTTGTTCATAAGTTGATTTTATTGAACTAAAATCAGTATAACACCATCTTGCTTAAAGTGTCTTGTTCCATGAAGAGAATAGGTTTGTTTGTGATGATTTATATGTCGGGTATGAAGAGTATAGTTTGAGCATAAAATATATTGTGTGTAATGTGTTGCTTTTGGTGTATCCTGGGCTGTATCTTTCAGAGTTTTGCAGTGGGTTTTAGACATCAGTAGTGGAGCATACAGTAGTGTTGATCCATATCTGAACCATTAGCACTCACATGATGTCATTGCCTCAATTTTCATTTCATGAGCTAAATAAAAGTCCAGCAATTTGATGATGGATGGCAGTAAACTAGTTTGGGTATCATTAGAGATCTGTTGTTGTAAACAGGTGCAGATATTTCACCTAAACTCAGTGGCAAAACATTAGATGGTTGTTAAAGCTCTGATATGGTTTTAGTTGGTGTGATGGAGCTTGGCAGTGATGAAGAGCTCTTGTTTTATGAAGTTACAAAACCACGTTACAGTTTTATTTTTTAACCTGAAGAACAAACTCTCAATTTTTTCTCAAAATACAAAAGCTGTCACTTGGGCAGTATCTTTTCAAAATGTACACTTTTGTACTTTATTTACCCCTAAAGGGTGCATATAAGTACACAAATGTACATATTTGTACCTTTTGAGAAGGTACTGTCCCAGTGACAGCTTTTGTACCTTTTTTTTGAGAGTGTACCAAACATAGGTTCAAGTTATTGTTTTTTTTCTCTCTTACCTGTACTGAATTATGTAGGTTTATGGCAAACCTAAGCCAATATGTTTTGAGATTATTTGCTTCCTCGCAGTAGAACTCTCTGTGAAAGTTTACAGCTGTTGTTAACAGCTAATGATCTCCTGTTTCAGCTCCAGTGTTTCCAAATGACACATGCTTACATTTCGAGACGCTCTCAAAACTCACTCAAGATGAGGTTTCACTCCTTCAACATCTCATAATAGCAGCTGTTGTTATAGCTATGTTTCTCACGTTCATAAACAAATACAACAAACTCCAGATTATATGTAAACAAAACTTCTTTTTTTTTTTTCAAATAAACTTTTTCTATTCAAATTATGTCGTAAAGAGTGTTTAGTAGGTCCTTTTCAGCCATTCCTGTGCCTGGCACTTTTAAGAGCTGAGAGATAAAACACACTAAGTACTAGACATATCTTTCTAATAGGATTTCTGGTTGTACATCTTTATATACAGATTTAAAAATTTTTTTTGCATGTTTTCCTTAAAGAAATTAATACTTTTTTCAGCAAGGACAGTAAAAACATTTAACATTTTGTTTCAAATAAATGCTGTTCTATTTATCAAAGAATCCTGAATAATAATAATACAAAATTCATAATTTCTGATCATGTGACACTGAAGACTGAAGTAATGATGCTGAAAATTCAGCTAATTTAAATGCTCGTAATAATTATGAAGTGGTTTATATTTATGGTAACTGTCTCAGAACTGCTAGAACCGCTTCTGTTTTTTGAGTGAATATAAAATAACACAATATGTTTAATATCTGTGTGAAACCTGTGAATGACTCATTTAATTGCAACTCTTCATTTTATATTTTCTTCTCTACACACTACTTTCAGACTTATTTGATGGTACTGATTATTAAACTCTATAATCAGCTTGTTGCAGCCTGGGAAGTGACAAAGTATTCAAATTCCAACTCATTCAGTAATGCATAAGTTCTGCTTCCTCTCACAGTGGCCCATTTATACGAGTAGATGACTATCTGCTTCACAGGAATAGTGTTATGGGAACAGTAAATATATTTCTCATTTGCACATGAAACATTTGTTTTTTAATATACTTTATCAACATTTATTTGAATATATCACTTTTTGTGTTGACTCTATTCCTGACCATGCAGTAACTTCCCTGGCTTTGTTCATATGCTAGTAATTACCAGTGTTTTTGGCTCACCAGCAGTGTGAAATATTGCTGTTTTGCAGTACTTTCATTTTCAGCACCCTTTCATTTTGGAATAAGCGTTTGTAGTACTTCTTAAAGGGGTCATAGGATGCTACATGCACTTTTACAAGTTGTTTGAACTGAAATGTGTGTTGGTGTGTACACAACCACCCTATAATGAAAAAAATCCACCCAGTGTTTTTATTTTAAAATCTCGTTAAATGTTTTCCCCTTTCTCAAATCGAGGATCTCAGATGCCTGTCTGTGTGACGTCACAAAAACAGGCCCCTCCCACAATAGTTTGATGGACAGTAGCGTTTCAGCACAGACTGGACTGGTGTCTTACCTCAGACTAGGGATGGGCGATATCTTATCATTCGCGATATACCAGTAAAAATTCTCCTCACAATAAGAATTAGACTTCCTGCGATAATAACGATAAAGTCTAGTTGTTGACATATTTCTGTGTGACATCACGGAAAAAGCGGACGGAAAATTGGGCGAGAGTAGCTATCGTAAATGAGGAGCTCAAGCTTTAATTGGGTGGTTAACCTCCGTGAAGTTGGCCCCCCACCCAAAGCAAAACGTCAGCAAAATAGTCTCTATTTTATCACTAAATAATATTTTAATATCTAAAAAACCGAAGCAGCACAAACTAATTTTTTACGGCACAAACCAGCACAAACGAAGCACAAACAAACAAGAAAAATTTTAGTGAATTTGGAGCATGTGGGGGGCTGGTGACGTCATCGCATATAATTAAATGTCTAATATTTTAAAAACCGAAGCAACAAACAAAACTTTAACCAGAACAAACCAGCACAACGATTGAGCCGTCTTTGGTGAATTTGGAGCATGTGGGGGGGGATTGGTGACGTCATCAACTATAATCAATGGTAATATTTAAATAAACCAAAGCAGCACAATCGAAAATTTTACTGCACAAATAGGCACCAACGACAGCACAAAACAAACAAGACTCTTTGGGTTGAATTGGAGTATGTTGGGGGGCTGAGTGCGACCTAATCAGAACGAACTAGATAATATTCTTTTAATATCTAAACAAAAGAAGCAGCACAAACCGAAAATTTTTTTACAGGCACAAACGGAGCCAAACGATTGAGGGACATATTTTGCCGCGTTTTGAGTTGGGTGGGGGGGGCCAATTCACGGAGGTGTTTGTTAGGGCTGTACAGTGACGCAAAAATCGGTTCTGAATAAATGTACTAACAGTCGCACGGTGCGATCCAGTTTGCATGGTATGAGCCCTGTTACAAAACTGTTGGCCAAACAAAGATTATAATTATTGACAGGCTTTTTCTCCAAATTAACTAATTACATGGCGAGGGTTGAAATACTTCTTTTGGTGACCAGACGTGGTTTCAATGACAGAATGATAGTATTATATTCAGTGTGATAAAAGGCAATGGGATAACATTGCATGATAAATATACTTTCCTTATAACTTACCCAAGATGAACAGATACCATATATTTTGTGCAATCGTACGTTTATTTTTCTCAAGTTTCATCAGTTAAAATGTCTACCTCCGTTGTGCGTTTTACTCAGCGATAACTGGATACCTTCCTGGAGCGTCGTCAGTAATATTACTTCTGCTATGGATATGTGGAGTTTCTGAGAGCGCCCTCCGGCTTCCAGGATGAATTAAAAAACATTTTTAAACAGTCATTACATTACGTGTGTACTCATTAATGCTCACCGTATTTTGGGTAAACATAGGAAAGATAATACTTTTCTTAAAAGAAACAGGATTCCCTGAATTATCGTCATTGATATCGTTATCGTAATAAATACCAGAAATATCGTGATATATATTTTTAAGCCCATTTCGCCCATCCCTACCTCAGACCCGCCCTGAGTCAGCTGTCATCAGTCCGCCATTGTTTGACGCTGGAGCAGATGTAGACAAGAATGACTCCTAAGCGATTGAGGTGTTCTGTTGTTGGATGTAATAATGAACATAGCAGTCGTCATTTACTCCCGGCATCTGAGCCGCTGAACTCACAGTGGATAACATTTATTTCTGAAGGGAATGCGCCCCCGATCTAAATAAATGCGTCTATGTTCGCGCGAATAATTCGTGATCCAGCCTCATCTACAGAAGAAGTGAGTATAATGTTTTGTAATGAATCTTTGCAAATCGCCTTTCCTAATAATGTGATAATTAGCAAGTTTCACGATTAATGCGGCTGAAGTAAACAGTCTCTCAGAGAGCAGCTGGAAGAGAGGGGAGGGGGTGGGGTCAGCAGAGCTCATTAATATTTAAAGGGAAATGCTACAAAAACGGCTTGATATGAAAATAGCTGTTTTTGACAGGGTAAAAAAATAGTTTTTACACTACCATTGAGAAATTTAAACAAAAGTATGTTATAAACTTTTCAGTAAGACCCTAAAGATAATATCCCATCACCTATGACCCGTAATGTTTGCCGATGAGCCCTCTGATAGCAGAGTTTGCACTTACAGTGGTAAAACACTTTAAGTTCACAGACTTCTTGCTTATTATTTGTGTGAGGCGTTTGGCGTTTCTTGCCCGTCTAATAATCTGTTGTCTTCGTTTCACTGGACAGTGTGCATATGACGCATGGCATACTCCTGCATCGGCTTTGCACACGAGTAAAAATAAAGCTTAGAGAGTTTAAGAAGCAGAGCAGTGAGCTCTGGGACTGATGATTGGCCGATTGCAGGTTATAAGTGACATGTGTTATGAGTTTGAGATGCTGCTTTAATTCGACAAGTAGTTTAAAAAGTAGAAAGTTTAGAAAAGGATTAAACATTTAAAAGAGGACACGTTGAATTTATATACTATATAAAAAAATATTGATTTTAACATTTTTATTTAACAACCCCAGTAACGCAAACACTGGCCGACTCTCTGGTCTCTGCGGTTATTGTTCATTTTCAGACACTTGCCGCTGTGCTGTCAGGACCCCAGCGCTGGAGCATTCGGTTACCTGTCTTCCTCTTCTCATGTTCAAGGGGAATGAGAGTGACATTTAATCTGGGCACTGTGAATGGGGGGAGAATGAACTGCTTGTCCATAGCAACATTGCAAAGAGACTGACGTTTGTTTTCTTTTCTCTTTCTCTCTCCTTTTTGTGTTCTCAGATAAATTATTTGGGAAAGCGGCTGCGGCAGGTGGAGGACACTCCTGTCCAATAAATCGGATGAAGACGGTGACCACAGAGAACTGTGATGTCCTTATGACGTTTCCAGGTGTCTCTTCTTTCTATATTCTTACAAACACTGAATAAATACCTTTTTACGATGATGCAATTCTATTAATGTGGGGTTCGGGGTTATTTTTTTGGGGAAAAAAAAATTTGGTTCATTGTTTTTTTACAGTACCATGATATGTATTAGTATAATATATATGTAGTGTGATGATTCCACAACAGTACATGCAAGTAAGTAACATATTCCACAAATATGTGAGAAGAAATATATAATGCACAATTATTATTTATGTTTATTGCATATTTATTTCTCTATTTGTTAAAACAAATAGCTAACATTTGAACAAGGTTAAGAACAAATTCACATGCTGTGAATTAGATGGAAAATATTTGTGAGAAGTTCTCCTGTATGTGTAAATATAAATGATCCATGCAATTATTAGCAATTGAGTTAGTACAAAAAATATTGATAAATCATGTTTTGTTTGTGAAAACGTCCAAGACCCAGTGAAAAATGGAAAATTTGCTGTTGTCTTCTTTATTTTTGAACTTTATTTTCAGATCAGGGTTTTTGTGGTTAAGTAAAACTAAGTCCATAAAATATGTTACTTAAAATAAAATAATAAATGAAATAAAATAAAAGCTAGTTAACAGGACAGCAATTCTCATTTTCCTTTAGTTTAACCTGATGTACTAAAATAACTAAAACTGAAATAAAAATGAATACACTATATAGACATATAAAAAATGACAAAACCACACAACAACAAAAAAATACTAAAATTTTAAAAGTGACATATCATGAAAAGTGCTATAATCAGGTCCCCGGTGCATCTACCAACCAAGAAAACGTGAAAAAGATTAACCCAGTAACTTTGTTTTGGGAAGCCTTTTTCTGCAAGGGTCTGAGAAAACAAGCGCGTCTGATTTCGTTTCCTTGGTGACGTTGCAAAGGGATCTCATTATAATTTTACCGCCTCTTAATCTGTAAGTTTACACCCACAGGTGCCATCATTTTGATTTTGCAAGCAACAACGGTGTACCAGTTCTAATGCCATGGCGAAAGTTTGAGCAAAACATGCTAACTGTTCTGTCTTTGACTGCACAGATGAGCACAGAACACTGTTTAGAGTCCCAGCCTCAGAGGAGACAAGAGAGCAGTGGATTTATTGATTTATTTACTGTATATTGCTGCTGCCACACAGATCTAAAATAATCATGTGATTTATTTCCCAGCTGTTTACCTTCACAGACAAAACCCACTGTTTTTGTAACTCGTGTGTTTTAACGTAAACTTGTGTGTGAAAGAACTTAGTTTAGTACTCACATGCCACGTGACAGCCACTTTCTGTGTACGTGCTTGGGGTGTGTGCTCTCAGAAAACCGTATATCAGAAGTTTAAACTCACATGGTTTAAAACGCATGATTTCAGTGCGATAAACATGATAATCAGAACCAAAAGAGATGTTTTTAGCAGATACGGGTTGTAATGGCGCAGCTCTATTCTGGAAATGGGGGCGGGGAGCAGCAGCTCATTTGCATTTAAAGAGACAGGCCCGAAAAACAGCGTGTTTCTGCTTCCACTCAAAATAGGCATTTTCAAAGTGATATAATACATTATCTGTGATTATTTTGAGCTGAAACTTCACAGACACATTCTGGGGACACCAGAGACTTATATTACATATTGTAAAAAGGGGCATAATATGTCTCCTTTAATTAAAATGAACATGAAAGAAGAAAATATCTAGCGTAGCGTTAGTTCTGGCAGGTCACGTTAGTCAAGCTCGCATCAGCTGACTCTCAGCTGATCCCCATCTACCTATGGGAATACGACACCTATCTAAGTATTCATATATAAAGTCCCGTTGTACTATCAGCAGTTTTCGCATTGCTCAATAACTAATTACCCTCCTACATCCCCAGCTCCTCCTCTGTCAGTCAGGATTCAGCCTTCTGATTCTCCTTTGAATCAGACTAATTCTAAAATGTGTACATAAAATTATTGAACTTTAACGATATCTGCAATACATTTATGTTAGTTCTGTTCTGTTTACCCTGGGGGGGGTTATCGCTGCTCTCCCTGCTCTCATCCATGCTAGGCTGCATGGATGCGCAGGGAGTTCTTGCCCAGAACGGAACCATACCGCCAATCCAAACTGTATGCTAATTGTCAATCATCTTTGACGATAGTGGTCCTGACAGAAATCTAGTTCTGAATGTTAACAAAAACTATAACAGTATCTCAATGATACTTAAATTATTTATTTCAATATCAGGGTTGGGCTTCATTCAGAATGCCTTTTGAAGTCCATTTTAATTCCTAAATTTATAATTGATAAAGCAAACAGGACTGTAATTTAAATTGTGAATTGTAATTTAAAATATAAAGAAGTACATTTGAAAAAAAGCCATGTGTTTTTGTGTGAATTTACATTATTCAGGCCTGTGAATTGGTATTTTCCAGTGGTGTGTCTCAGTGTAATAAATATCATATTGGTCATGAGGTGTTTATAATTGTCTCTGCAGACACCACAGATGACCACACGCTGCTCTGGCTTCTGAACCACATACGGCTCGGCATCCCAGAGCTCATTATCCAGATCCGACATCACAAACACACCAGGATGTACGCCTTCTTCGTCACGGCCACATACGAAAAGTGAGAGGGAGCTTTTATCTTTCCTTTTCTTTAATCTCCTGTGTTTATGAATGCTTTCTTCAGGTGATGCAAAATGACACATGAGGGTCAAGCAAATGTGAGTTTGATGTTTATTGTCATGTTCCAATATGAGCCTCTAAAGAATGCCTGAGAATTTGTGGACCTCATGGGAGCTCATTGAATCAAGACGGTTTATGAAATACACTAACGTTCAAAATAGTGGGGTTGGTAAGTTTTTTAAAACGTTTTTTGAAAGAAGTCACTAATGCTCACCACGGCTGCATTTATTTGATTACAAAAACAGTAATATTGTGAAATATGATTACAATTTAAAGTGTTTTCTATATGAATATATATAAATCAAACCTGAATTGTCTCACATTACTCCAGTCTTCAGTGTCACATGATCCTTCAGAAATCATTATTATACTGATTTGCTGCTCAAGAAATATTTCTGATTATCAATGTTGAGAACAGTTGTGTGCCAATAGTTTTTGTAATCATTAATTTTTAAAAATATTTTTAAATCATTTTTTTGTGACAATGTAAAAGCGCTTTATGTAACTTTTGTTAATTTAATCAATGATTCTTAAATTAAATAAAAATTAAAAAATCATTACTTTAAATAAATGTTAACTGAAATAAAAAAAGTCTTATTTTATTTCAGGTAGTTAACAAGGCAACATTTCTCATTTTTATTTAGTTTAACGTGATGTATTAAAATGACTAAAACTAAAATTGAAATAAAAATGTATAACACTAGACAAATTATAATGATATAAAAACTTATATTAATCAAAGATAAAAGTACAAACTAATAAAATTAATAAAATATAACGGACTAAAAATGAAATGAAAACATAAAATATAAAAATAAAATCCAATTCAAAATATTAACAAAAACTATAATACATCAGTGATACTAAAATAACACTGGAATTTGATGTGCATTCTTGCTTAATAACATATGATTTGAAAAAAATTTAAAATCTTCTGACCCCAAAATTTTGAATGCTAGTGTACAGTTTGTCCTGGAGCATAAGTTATATTTTTCTTTGCTTTATTGTTTTTCATGGTTAAAGGCTAGCTTGAGTTTGACTTTGTTGCTGATGTATTTTTTGTTGTGTGGTCAGTCTTTTACGAGGGGCTGAAGAGATGGAACTGCAGAAAGCTGTGAAGCCGGAGTTTGGTGGCGGCTCTCGCAGTTTCTCCTGTGAGGAAGATTACATCTACGAGAACGTTGAGAGTGAACTCTGTTTCTTCACCTCACAGGTCCTTCACAATATTGAGCATAAAGGTTTTGATACAGAATTAAGTTTGTTTTTGTCCACTTATCATCAAGGCTGCTGATGACATCTCATTTAAACAGAAAAAAGCTATTAAAATTTGGAACTTCATACACTAAAAAGAAGTAGTAACCTAAAATGCTAACATCTAAATAAACTGGTTTTATTGAAGTAAAAATTATTATTTAATATCATTGAACATAAATACATTCATTTCTTACAACAATCCTATATATATATATAATATATATACAGTGGGTACGAAAGTATTCAGACCCCCTTAAATTTTTCCACTCTTTGTTATATTGCAGCCATTAGCTAAAATCATTTAAGTTAATTTTTTTTCTTCATTAATGTACACACAGCACCCCCAATTGACAGAAAAACACAGAATTGTTGACATTTGTGCAGATTTATTAAAAAAGAAAAACATGAAATATCACATGGTCCTAAGTATTCAGACCCTTTGCTGTGAAACTCATATATTTAACTCAGGTGTTGTCCGTTTCTTCTGATCATCCTTGAGATTGTTCTACACCTTCATTTGAGTCCAACGTTGTTTGATTATACTGATTGGACTTGATTAGGAAAGCCACACACCTGTCTATATAAGACCTGACAGCTCACAGTGCATGTCAGAGCAAATGAGATTTATGAGGTCAAAGGAACTGCCTGAAGGGCTCAGAGAGAGAATTGTGGCAAGGTACAGATCTGGCCAATGTTACAAAAATATTTCTGCTGCACTTTAGGTTCCTAAGAGCACAGTGGCCTCCTTAATCCTTAAATGGAAGATGTTTGGGTCGACCAGAACCCTTCCTAGAGCTGTCTGTCCGGCCAAACTGAGCTATCGGGAGAAGAGCCTTGGTGAGAGAGGTAAAGAAGAACCCAAAGATCACTGTGGCAGAGCTCCATAGATGCAGTCGGGAGATGGGAGAAAATTGTAGAAAGTCAACCATCACTGCAGGCCCTCCACCAGTCGGGGCTTTATGGCAGAGTGGCCCTACGGAAGCCTCTCCTCAGTGCAAGACAAATGAAAGCCCGCATGGAGTTTGCTAAAAATACACCTGAAGGACTCCAAGATTCTCGTGGTCGATGTGTGGGAGAAAACCAGCACTGCTCATCACCTGTCCATACAGTCCCAACAGGGAAGCATGGTGGGGGCAGCATCATGCTGTGGGGGGGTTTTTCAGCTGCAGGGACAGGACGACTGGTTGAAATCGAGGGAAAGATGAATGCGGCCAAGTCAGGGATATCCTGGACGAAACCTTCTCCAGAGTGCTCAGGACCTCAGACTGGGCCTAAGGTTTACCTTCCAACAAGACAATGACCCTAAGCACACAGTTAAAATAACAAAGGAGTGGCTTCACAACAACACTGTGACTGTTCTTGAATGGCCCAGCCATAGCCCTGACTTAAACCCAGTTGAGCATCTCTGGAGAGATCTAAAAATGGCTGTCCACCAACGTTTATCCAACCTGACAGAACTGGAGAGGGACTGCAAGGAGGAATGGCAGAGGATCCCAAAATCCAGGTGTGAAAAACTTGTTGAATCTTTCCCAAAAAGACTCATGGCTGCATTAGATCAAAAGGGTCCTTCTACTAAATACTGGGCAAAGGGTCTGAATACTTAGGACCAGTTTTTTTTTTTCAGTTTTTCTTTTTTAATAAATCGTTTGTCAACACTTCTGTGTTTTTCTGTCCATATGGGGTGCTGTGTGTACATTACGGTAGGAATAAAATATAAAAAGTTGAAAAATTTAAGGGGGTCTGAATTTTTTCCTTACCCACTGTATATTAGTTGCTGTCAAACTCGAATTAAATCGCATCTCCAAAATAAAAGTTTTTGGTTTATATAATATATGCTGTGTTCTGGTGTATATTATATTATGAATATCTCAAGGTGCACACACATGCATGTATTAATTTAAGACAAATACTGTGGGTATGTTTATATATAAAATATTTTATATATCTAATTTATATATATCTATATATATCTACATTACATATTTTAATATATCCATTATGTTTGTGTATTTATATATACTAATAAATCGAAACAGCACACACATACATATATTAATAAACAAAACTTTTATTTTAGCTGTGATTTATCGTTTGCTCAGCATATTATAAATGTGTAAAGATTGTACCGGCCAATACACATATTATCATTTTACACTTAATTATTTAACTAATAATTATCCAATTTCATATTTTATAATAACTAACACTCGTACATTATATTAAATATCTATAATATTTAATGTTACTTGAAATAAAGTTGAAATTAAATAACAGAAATACTTAATAGAAAACTTAACACTTGGCACATAACTGAAATAAAGTCCTTGAAGTTTAAGTACTAAAACTAAAATTACACTCTAAAAATAACAGAAGTGCATAACAAAATTACTAAAGCTTAAAGTAAAAAAAACAAAAAAAAACTTAAAATAAAGGTTACAAAAAATAAAAATTAACAAATTCAAAATATTAATAAATATATAATATATAAATAAATCATTTGTAAAATTGAAAAGTAGTGCCACCTCAAAGACATCGACATGGAGTTGGGTTGTACATTTTTTGTAACATGAACATTATTGTAGATTGAACCGTGTTCTTTTCCGTATCACAGGAACGTCAAAGCATAATCAAATACTGGCTGGACAATCTCAGAGCTAAACATGGGGAGGCCCTTCACAACATCCACTTCCTGGAAGGGCAGCCAATCAGTGAGTTCTTCTCCTTAGACTTCCTGAGAGCCCTGCGACGTGTGTGCCTGATCTGTACCAGTGGCCTGTATGTATGTATAAGTCGCTCAGTATCTTGATGGTCTGTACCTGAAAGTAATTTGATTTTGCAGGCTGAGGCTTTATATGTTGCTGCTGACAGATGTAGTGAACATTTCTGGAAGGAAAAGTTTTACCAAAGGTTTGAATACCTGTTCATGTTGTGTGTGTGTTAGTGAGCGTGAACTGTGTGTGTCTGTTCCAGTTCCTGAGCTGAGGGCGCGAGGTGTGATCCAGCAAGTCTTCCCGCTTCATGAGCAGAGGATTCTGGGACAGCTGATGAAGTCGTGGGTGCAGGCCGTGTGTGAAAAACAGCCACTGGGTTTGTAGTTCGCAGTGGGAAGTCAAATAAATATGCCATTCTTTTCCATTTGTTGTTATTTTATAATTGAAAAATAATGTTGCTAATAATTTTGCTAACAATCCAGCTGCTCTTAAAGGGTTAGTTCACCCAAAAATGAAAATTAGGCTGCGTTTTACTCACCCCCGAGGCATCCTAGGTATACAGGTGCATCTCTAAATTAGAATGTCGTGGAAAAGTTCATTTATTTCAGTAATTCAAAATGAAATTGTGAAACTCGTGTATTAAATTAATTCTATGCACACAGACTGAAGTAGTTTTTGTCTTTGGTTCTTTTAATTGTGATGATTTGGGCTCACATTTAACAAAAACCCACCAATTCACTATCTCAACAAATCAGAATATGGTGACATGCCAATCAGCTAATCAACTCAAAACACCTGCAAAGTTTTCCTGAGCCTTCAAAATGGTCTCTCTGATCTGACAGTTGTCCAGAAGACAATCATTGACACCCTTCACAAGGAGGGTAAGCCACAAACATTCATTGCCAAAGAAGCTGGCTGTTCACAGAGTGCTGTATCCAAGCATGTTTAACAGAAAGTTGAGTGGAAGGAAAAAGTGTGGAATAAAAAGATGCAAAACCAACCGAGAGAACCGCCTTATGAGGATTTTCAAGCAAATTTGATTCAAGAATTTGAGTGAACTTCAGAAGGAATGGACTGAGGCTGGGGTCAAGGCATCAAGAGCCACCACACACAGATGTGTCAAGGAATTTGGCTACAGTTGTCTTATTCCTCTTTTTAAGCCACTCCTGAACCACAGACAAACGTCAGAGGCGTCTTACCTGGGCTACGGAGAATAAGAACTGGACTGTTGCCCAGTGGTCCAAAGTCCTTTTATCAGATGAGAGCAAGTTTTGTATTTCATTTGTAAACCAAGGTCCTAGAGTCTGGAGGAAGAGTGGAGAGGCACATAAACCATGTTTTGTTTGAAGTCCAGTGTTAAGTTTCCACCGTCTGTGATGATTTGGTGTGCAATGTCATCTGCTAGTGTTGGTCCACTGTGTTTTCTGAAGACCACAGTCAACGCAGCCATCTACCAGAAAATTATAGAGCACTTCATGCTTCCTTCTACTGACCAGCTTTTTGAAGATGCTGATTTCACTGCCAAAAGCACCAAAAGTTGGTTAATGACCATGGTGTTGGTGTGCTTGATTGGCCAGCAAAGTGGCCTGACCTGAACCCCATAGAGAATATATGGGTTATTGTCAAGAGGAAAATGAGAAAAAAGATACCAAAAAATGCAGATGAGCTGAAGGTCGCTGTCAAAGAAACCTGGGCTTCCACACCACTCAGCAGTGCCACAAACTGATCACCTCCATGCCACGCTGAATTGAGGCTGTAATTAAAGCAAAAGGAGCCCCTACGAGGTATTGAGTACATGTACAGTAAATGATCATACTTTCCAGAAGGCCAACGATTCACTAAAATGTTTTTTATTGGTCTTGTGAAGTTTTCTAATTTGTTGAGATAGTGAATTGATTGGGTTTTTGTTAAATGTGAGCCATAATCACCACAATTAAAAGAACCAAAGACTTAAACTACTTCAGTCTGTGTGCATTGAATTTATTTACAGTTTTTCTCAAATGCTAAAACACATTTCACAAACGTTTCCTCCATGTTCCCCAGTGTCTAAACACAACACCCTTTTCTAAAGCTACATAAACAACCACACCTTCTCACTTCAAAACTCAAACTTTCACACCAAAAGAGCAGCTCGAAGCTTTCAAAAATGTAAACACTATACACATCATTACACACTACAGCAAAACAATTGAAAACACAATGCTCAATTTGTGAGAAGGTTCTTTGTTTCATTACTGCCAATGCATATTTTTAGAAACTTTACAGTAATGGATGTTCTTAGATCTCTGCAGAGGATTAGGCATTTAGATTTGTGAGTTTCATATGAAGAGTATAAATCTATAGTAAATTCTGCATGTACACTACTGTAACACAACTCAATGCAAAAACAGAATCTATTGCACACAACAGTACTCTTGAAAACATGATCAGGGTGTGAAGTTTTTTTATTTACTTTATTCACACCACACCACAATCACTGTGCGGCATCATGTCGCTGAGCTGCATCGGGCCACATCACCTCATCCACGTCGCAGGCTATATTGTCTCTTGCCAGGCACCGCGGGAAAAACGCCCTGGAATGGCGAATCCATCCTTGGAAGGCCTCCACTGGGATGTCAACACAGGCCAGCTCCATTGCCCTTAGGAGGTTCTCTCTAGTGTATGGTTGTCTGTCATAAACCTTCCATCTCCACGATGAGAAGAACTCCTGTATAGGGTTCAGGAAAGGGGAGTAGGGAGGCAGACAGACGTTTAAAAAGTGGTTACTGTTGGTGGTGAACCACTCTGTGATTTGGTTTGTTTTGTGGAAGCGTACATTGTCCCAAATGATCACATAAATGTGATGTGCGGGCCCAGGATGGTGTTGTTGGCGGTCCAGGATGATGTCTTTTAGCTCCTCTAGGAAGGTGAGGAGACGTTGGGTGTTGTAAGACCCAAGGACAGCATGCCGGTGGACAAGCCCCTCCAAACCCATGGCCGCACAAAGAGTAATATTACCCCCCTGTTGGCCAGGAACCTCAGTGATGGCTCTTTGGCCAATGATGTTACGGCCTCTTTGCCTTCATTTATGCAGGTTGAAGCCAGCCTCATCCAGGAAGAGGTACTCATGAGGTCTGGCCATCGCGTCCAACTGTAATATCCTCTGTGAAAATGTGAAAGTGCACAGGTGTTCAGAACAACAGTCAATCAGGTAGCACAGTATTGTCCAGAAGTAATGTAGGCCACTGAGCAACACAGTATGTCCACTAACTATACTGTGAACATGGATGTATACTTACTTGCACATACTCGTAACGTAGGTTTTTGTGTCGCGCAGAGTTGCGCTCAAAGGGAACCCTATAGACCTGTTTCATCCGCATCTTTTGGCGCCGGAGAACTCGGTCTATTGTGGACAAGCTGACATCATCAATGCTCTCAAAGTTGACATTATCGGCAATGACTTTGTCTCTGATCTCCTGGAGTCTGATGAGGTTGTTCTCACGAATCATATCCACAATGAGGGTTTCTTGTGCCGCTGTAAATATGGCAACCCTCCCACCTCTGTGTGGCATTCTTTCAACTCTAAAGAAAGAAACTTGTGTTGTCAATTGACATGTTTTACAGTACAGTAACAACTGATTTGAAACCAATAGGCTACTTTCACAGGCTTGTAAAATTGTTTTGTGACAAAGAAAGCAATAGAGTACAATACCTGTTGTGTTGTCTGAATGCCCTGATAATGGTGGCCACGGTGAACCTACTCAGGTTTGGACTGACTTGTAGTCCTGCTTCAGCCATTGTCATGCCATGGACAATGACATGTTCAATGACTGTTGCTCGCATCTCGTCGGTAATGATGGTGTGAGGTTGTCTTGCTCTCCCTCCTGGACCTTCTCCTCTCCCTTGTTGGCCTGCTTCTCTTCCTCCTCTGATTTGAACTCCTCTCCCTTGTTGGCCTGCTCCTCTTCCTCCTCCGATTTGAACTCCTCTTCCTAGTTGGCCTGCTCCTCTTCCATGGCCAGCTCTTCTCCCTCCTCTGACTCGAATTCCTCTTCCCCTGACTCTGCCTTCATCCATTGTGTTTGTTTGGAATCTTCAGCAAACTGTGCACTCTGAACTTGCTTTTATACATGTGGTCACAGCATTAGCAACAAGTGTCTTCAATTTTGAATCGTTGTGTGTAATGAATGACGCCAGGTGTGTTCATTGTGTTCAAATATTGCTGACTGTGGCAAGCATTTTGCATCACATGAGCTTTCATTTGAGAATATGAGCAGAGTTCTTTTGAAACTTGTGTTTTAGCAAAGAAAAATGTGTTAAGATTTATGAGAACGGAGGATTGTGTCTTGTGAATTGTGTCTTCATGTGAAATGTGTTTATGATATTGGAAAATGATGGCTAGATTTAGTAAATGTGTTTAGACAACTGGTCATTTGGTTTAGAGGATTGGCTTTTGTGTGTTTTAGCATTTAGAAAATCTGTAATACACGCGTTTCACAATTTGAGTTGAATTACTGAAATAATGAACTTTTCCACGACATTCTAATTTATTTAGCTGCACCTGTATATGACTTTTCTTCTTTCAGACGAATCCAGTCGAGTTATATTAAAAATTGTCTTTGATTTTTCAAGCTCTATCATTGCAGTCAGTGGGTTGTTGCAGTGCTTCAGTCCAAAATAAGTTGAATAAAAAGCGCCCATCCATAAAAACATTTTCTCACACGGCTCCGGGGGGTGAACAAGGCCTTCTGTAGCGAATCGATGCGTTTTGTAATAAAAATATCCATATTCAAAACATAATAATCACTTTAATCTAGCATTTGTACCTGGAAGCAGTTTCGGGCTGATGACGTATGAGGTCGGCTTTGTGCATGTGCCGCTCAGAAGTGACGAACGCAGAAGCGAAGGGGAGAGATCAAAACAAAACAATGGTCACTTATTATAAGTACAAAACGAGGATTTGTAAAGATAATGTCGGAGGATTTCGATATAAGCCTAGAGGAGCCTGGTTTTCCTTTGCTAAAGTAAGGAACCTTTGCTTCCTTTGATCCTGTAAACAAACGTTTGTTTTCACGAGACTCACCGGCGCATGCGCAACACTGACCTCATACGTCATCTGCCCGGAGCTTCTTCAGTGTACAGCAGTGAGCGCAAGCTAGATTAAAGTGTTTTTACGTTTTGAATATGGATATTTTTTTTCAAAAACGCATCGATTCGCTACAGAAGCCCTTTGTTCACCCCCAGGGGGGGGGCCCGGAGCCGTGTGAGACACTTTGTTTTGTGGAAGGGTGCAGAATTGAATAAATTCTGTATTATTGAAGAAAAAATAGTGTTTTTATCAATTTTGACATAGAATTTTTATATATAATTTGTAAAAAAAATACAAGTACTTTTAAACCTACATTTAAAGGGATAGTTCACCCAAAAATGAAAATGGTATGTTTATCTGCTTACCCGCAGGGCATCCAAGATGTAGGTGACTTTGTTTCTTTAGTAGAACACATTTGATGATTTTTTAAGTCCAACCGTTGGAGTCTATCTGTCTTATAATGCATGGCAATGGTAACACAATCGATGAGAGTAAACATGCACAGACAAATCCAAATTACACACTGCGGCTCGTGACGACACATTGATGTCCTAAGACATGAAACGATCGGTTTGTGTGAGAAACCGAACAGTATTTATATAATTTTTTACCTCTAATACAACATTATGTCCAACTGTGTTTGGGCGCGCGCACGGCATCCGATGCGTGAGATGTGTACACGCTCTGGCGTAGTTTACGCAAGCGCCGGAAGTGATCTCTCGCGCGTATACGTCACTCATTGTTTGCACAGTCATTGTAGGTACGACGGCTAATCAAAATGGTATTTACTTGCGCTTATCCGGATTGTTCAATCCGACTTAAAACTAAAAGATTACTTTTCTCTCGCGCGAACTCATTCGGGAGTGTATTCCCAACTTCTGAGCCTGCTCGGCTGAAGTTATGGTTGATTGCTCTTCGGCTGGATATCAACACACTGTTACGAGTCGGCTGCCTCCCCCTAATTATCAGCATCACCCCATCCCTTAATCGCCGCACTTCACCAGGCTCCCGAGTGGGTGCGTGTGAGAGGAGGGGCGCTGAAATAGCTAGGGCTGGCGGCGTGTGATGGGGCACACCTGAACCGAATGGAGCCTCATCACCACCGCTGTTTAAATGCCGAGCGCGCCTCTCTTTGGCAGACCAGTCTCTTCCCCGTGCATGCACGCTAGAGGGACTGCGTAGAGGGACTCCCGTGAGTCATGAGCTGCCGAACCCGCAGTCCGGACGAGAACCGCACCCGTTACACGGCCGTCGGGCAAGGATGCTGGGCCGTCTAGTCCATTCAAGCGCTGTGGACAGAGAGAAGGATGAAGCCGCTGAAATAAGCCACCACCCCTCGTGCCCCGGACCAGAGAGGGGAGCGCAAGCGGCCGCCGAACTCTGCCCCTTACCTGGACCCTTCCTTCCTTCCTGACCACTGCCCTTCCCTTCACGAATATTTTGGACACTTGATTCCCTTTTTTCTGGACACTTTGTTTATTTTCTGTTAATAAAAGCCTCTCCGAGGCCTGACGCCACACCCACTGTGTCTGTCGTTTGCTCCTCCCACGACAACACCCATTAACGTAAACTACACCAGAGCGCGTACACACCTCACGCACCGGAAGTCGTGCGCGCGCCCAAAGACAGTTGGACATAGTGGTGTATTAGAGGTAAAAAATTATATAAATACTGTTCGGTTTCTCACACAAACCGATCGTTTCGTGTCTTGGGACATCAGTGTGTCGTCACGAGCCGCAGGGTGTAATTTGGATTTGTCTGTGCATGTTTTTTTTACACTCATAGATTTTGTTACCATTGCCATGCATTATACGACTGATAGACTGTTAAAGTTAAAAATCATCAAATGTGTTCTACTGAAGAAACAAAGTCACCTACATCTTGGATGCCCTGGGGGTAAGCAGATAAACATCACATTTTAATTTTTGGGTGAACTATCCCTTTAATGTCTAACACCAATTAATTTATCAAAATGTGTATTTTAGTCCAAATTATTACAATCCTAATATATATGCGATTAATCAATAAACAAATTTACTGATTTTGTTTTGTTGCTGCAGCCCCACTTAGATACTTGAATGATTTGTTTTGTTAGATGATATTTGTGATTATTTTGGAGTGAAGATTGCCATGTACTTCGCCTGGCTGGGTTTCTACACCACTTCCATGTTGTATCCAGCTGTTATTGGCTTTGTATTGTGGATGCTCACAGAATCAGATCAGGTATTTGACCACTTAAATATCATAAAAGTGACTTATCCACTATGTTCCAAGAGTTGCTACTATTGTTAGTTTGATTGATATTTCTGTCTCTATGTTCTTAGACCAGCAGGGATATCTGCTGTGTGGTGTTTGCTCTCTTTAATGTGGTGTGGGCCACATTGTTCTTGGAGCGCTGGAAACGCAGAGGGGCGGAGCTCGCCTATAAGTGGGGTACACTGGACAGCCCAGCTGAGTCACTGGAGGAGCCCAGACCCCAGTTCAGGGTAATGACTACGGCAAGCAATTCGAAATTTTAATCTAATTAATTGCATCATGTGCCAATTAATTAATATACATAATTGCACATCAATTTTGGATGGAGAAATTACCCCCAAAACATAATTTAAAGTCATTATTGTGTTGAATGAGAAAATTATTAAATGGCCATTACAATAAAAGTAGCTTTAGAAAGAAGTATTGTGATTCATCATTGCATAAATAATGATAATAAATGGGTATTAAGGGTTTTCGGGGGGAAAATGAATATTAAAATATGAAATGATACTCTAAATATGAAACTAAAACCCAATCCGTTGAGTCACATTCATCAGTATCATGTCCACCGATTCGTTCAAACTGCTGCTCCATTCAGAAATGAATGAATGGGTCACTGAATCATTCGCTCACTCGTTTTGTTGAAAAACATTGATTCATTCAGTAGCGAAACAACAGTTTTGCTGTGAATTTGTTTGGAATTATTTTTGTTCGCAAAACTGACAATATTGACAATATTGAGTATAAAATGTCATTTTTTTTATTTAACTATTGTATAAAATCAATAGCACTTGCATGCCGATTTCCGGTATAAAGTTCTCTCCATTTCCCTTCATTGCAGGGGGGCAGTCCTATGACATTTTTCCGTCAACTGAAAAAATGAGGGGAAAAGAAACATGTAGCGCGTTGTTGTTCTGCCGGCACACAAAAAATCATCCTGCAGCTTCTCATTGACAACATAGTGATGCCGCTTGCATCATTCACAGTCGGGTTATTAGCAGAGAACACAGAGCAGAACTTGAATTTCGGCGCGGGATTGCGGCTATTAATAACAATTCTACTCATTCCAAAGACTATAGAATACCCTTAAAGGGACTTTGTCTCATTCCCGCAGGTTCCGCACTTATAGCGCGATGACAGATGATGGAACGTATCATTTGCACGTGCTTTTGAGTCTTGAGAACTCACTCGCGTGCTCTCATTTTCTGTGCGCCCACAGATTGCGATAAGGAGAGTGACAGATTTGAATAGTTATTAAAGGAGTTTGCAAATGTGATTATTGATTTAATACAACAGTTCAATAAACAAGTACTGCCTGATTTTGCTCTATTTCTTTAACGAAAATAGTTCCAAATATAGTAACAGCTCAGCCGCTGGGCATCTCTAAAAGCAAACACAGCTGAGTTTCATTCATTCAATGAAAGTGTGTTTTTGAACAAATCTAGTGAGTCAGTGATTCATGACTACCCATTCATAAAGACAGTCACTTGCTTCATTCCTGAATGAATCAGCCATTTGAACGAATCAATTGAATGAATGATTCCGTAGAAACCAGTGACTTGCCCCACCTCTAGCGGATTTAGTTTTGCATTTTTAGTGTCATAATTTCAGTTAGTTAACTCATTTAATATTTCCCCTGTATGTTCAAAATTGTATTTAAAACATTAATCTCCACATGAATTTATGAATTTTATTGCACTCATGCCACCTCTGAGCCTTATTAAACGTCTGAAAATGTACCTGCAAGCCACTTTTGTGTTCTTCTGTGCCACCTCTGTACAAATGAATTTTTTATAATCCAAATTTCATATGATTGGTAACGTATTTGTCTTATTCTACTTATTATATTGTTTTAAATATAAATTTTAAAAAGATTATAAACATACATTTTTGAATTTGACAGATGAAAATGATGCCATTACAAAGGTAAAAAGAAAATACCCCTGTAAGTCACTTTAAGGAGTCAAATGTATTAGGAAGGATCATTTTTTATCAGAATTTGATTATTGATCATGCTCCTACATTTTTTAAATAAGGAGGACAAGCGCTCCTAAAAAGAAAAGTAAGCATAGAGCCATGTGTATCAGTATATTAGATCCGTGCATGAGGTCTTAAAGAGACAGCAGCCTAAATAAACCTCCTGATGCCTTTCATTTTACAGTGAAGACTAACCAGTGTTATTTTACAGTTGAGTAGATATTATAGTTAGAAACCTACCTGAAAACATTCTTGTTTTTTGTTGTGCTATTGATTGTCTAATTTTTGATCAGAATTTTTTATTATTGATCAGAAGGTGCTTCTACATTTTTTAAATTAGGAGGACAAGCGCTGCTAATTACAAGAATAAAAAACTGCTCTTAATCTGTGTGTGTAACAGGTATGGCTGTGGAATGGGGTTTGGCTTAGGAAAAATTTTCAGTCAAAAGATTTTTTTTTGCTTTAAAAAAAAACAGCTCTGTTGCTCATATGATATTGCTGAACTATATAATATACTGTAATATACATACAAAAAGACAAAACCAATTTTAAAGACAAAAACCCACACATTTTATCTTGATAGAATTTTTTTTTGAAAAAACAAAAAAAAAAAAAAAAAATTTTTTTTTTTTTTTTTTTTTATTTAGGGGCATATAACTGCTTTCTAATAGGCTACATCACACAGTCAGACGTCGTCCAGCATCATGTGCGTCACTAAGCTACTGCATGCAATGCAAGATGATTTGCAGGTCCGGGCCGGGTGTTAATCATTTGAATGCATTATTTTTTCCAAAATTAACTGCACCAAATTAACGCATTAAATCGCTAGTCTTAGTAGTGGCATCTGATGCATCTAAAAACACGTCTTTTAAACAGCTCTTTAAATGATTTTTCTCTCTCTTGCTCTTCGGGTCAGGGTGTAAAGCGGTGCAGCCCAGTAACGGGCTGTGAAGAGTTTTATTACCCACCGTGGAGGAGGAGAGTGTTCAGATGGCTGGTCAGCTTTCCCATCTGTATATTATGCCTTTGCTTTGTACTTCTGGCCATGCTTGTCTGCTTTGAGCTTCAGGTGAGTTACACACTTTCTCACACACCTGATCTATGGTAGTTGAACGTGTCCTTCCTATTTTTCAACATTTGCTAATTATGTATCGATTAAAATAATTAATAACAAATGATGACAAGTAACAGGACCCAAGATATGCCTTATACGTTCATATATCAAATTTTAACCTAATATTGTTAGGCTGTATATTATAAAGTCCATTAGTGCGGGGTCGTTTTTTCCATTTTATAGGATTAATTCGAATTTACTGTTTTCCCATGATTTTATTTTTTATAAATCGAGGAATCACGTTTTTATGATTTCAGGTTTTCCGAATCATTTTGAATAGAAATATTACCAAACGTTAGAATTAGACACTGACAATATGCCAGTGTTAACGTAAAGAGACAAGAATGTCGACCTCATGTCGGCGCACATGATTAACCGCTGAAGCGTGACGCGCTCTGTGAAGGACCATAAGGTGCCATTCACACAGAATGCACTTTTGTGTTGACAAAGATCAGTGAACAGATCATGATCACGGGCAGTGAAAGGAACAAAATCAGGAAGATGGAAGTTCTTTTACTTGACTCCCGTGCTTTGTAGAATGCCTTTTTCCCATGCATGAGATGCTGCAAGAGACAATATCAAACAACTTATGAAAACACTAAAGAAACGGTGCAATCCTAGTATCATAAAAACCGTGTTAAGAATACTACTGTATGTCCGAGAATTTTCAATGTGGCATCATGGTGACAGGCCGAAGCTGCAGGGTCATTGTTTTTTTAACAGAACCCTTTATAGTACCACGAGTCTTTTAAAAACAAACAAACATTCTGGTGTTTTACCTTCAGTCATTTTAAATTTGAATTACCTTGACTTTTTGAGATTTTTTTTAAAGCATTTCCCTTATATTATTTCTGAACATATAAAATGTTTAAGATAAGATTGTACAAGATGTAGTTGTAGTTCAACAGCTCTTTTTTTGCAAGATATCGTAACATGATTTGTTTAACGTTTACATCATGTTGACAAATTCATGTGTGGTGCACTTGAAATAGAAATTTCTTTAACTAGAGGGTTAATAAAGAAAAAGTTATTTGAATCATGTTGTAGTTACATTTTCGAGTTGACTAGTTAAAAATCCTAAAAATCATGAATCGGTCAAACGTTCTGAAAAAAAATCTATATTTTCCATATCGCCCAGCCCTAAAGTTTATAAACGCATTGTGCATTATACATTATTGTTTCTTAGCTGCAAAAAAATGCCAAGGGTATGCAGCAGAGATAAAAAGGTCTTTAAATAACATTTAAAAAAAAAAGAAATTACGTTTAACATTTACGTTAAACATTATAAATGGTCCTCATGGGGAAAAAAACACAATTATGATAATAATAATAATATATGATGTTTCTATGGAAGCCCATTTCCACCACAAAAAATAAAAATGAGAAAAAAGTCGTAATTTTTCTAACTTTTTAAGAATCTAAAAATTCTAACTTTTTCTCTCAATTCTGAGTTTATATCTCAGATTTCTTTTCCGCCACAGAATAACAAATAAGTAATTTTGACTATTTAGCTCATGAAATTGCAAGCTTATATTTAACAATTGTGACTTCTCTCAATTCAGATGTTTTTCTCGCAGGCAGAAGTCAGAATTGTGAGATTACCTTTTTTTATCCTGTGGCAGAAATGATCTTCCATATGTTTCACCATAATACAGTATATGATTAAAAGTAATATTAAAATGGATTTACATATTAGTGAGTGCAAATAGAAAATAATTAATGTAATGTGAGTTGTAATGAGGTGATGTTTGGCAGGAATTTGTGATGGGAATTAAGGAGCTTCCACGTGTAGCAAGATTCATCCCTAAAATCATGTTGGCCATCACTGTGACGGCGTGTGATGAGGTGTACAGAAAGATCGCCTGCTGGCTAAATGACATGGGTGAGTCACCGAATATATGTGGTCATTTATTATTTGAAGTGTTCACGAACACTAAATTCAACAAAACTGAATTTTAGGAGGGATTAAACTCAGGAAGTTTTGGTTTACAGTTTGTCAGTAGTAAAAAGTAACAAGGCCGAAATGGATTGTGGTCTGGATTTTGGGAATTCGGCCCTCCAGAAGCTAAACGCAGGAGTGAGAAGGAGACAGAAGATCAACACTGGCTAGTTGTTAGGCTCCTGTGAGCTGAATACTAATGTCTGAGTCTTGTGTTTCCCACAGAAAACTACAGACTCCAGAGTGCCTATGAGAAAAATCTCATCATCAAAATGGTTCTTGTAAGTATCAATAGAAAAATGAATAAATAATTCATATATCAAATGTTTAATGACCAGACTGAGTTTTAAATATTCATAAACTTTTACTAAAACTAAAATGTTCCTGAAATGTTCTCTTTCTTTCTCAGTTTCAGTTTGTAAATTCTTATCTCAGCCTTTTCTATATTGGATTCTACCTCAAAGACATGGAGCGTCTGAAAGAGGTGAGAGTCTCTGACTGGGCCATATGAACACCTGCTCTGAGCTTCTAACTAAAACTACACCACAGAAACACAAATCACTCAAAACATCAGAGCTGCATGCATTCTGTAAATATAATGAACTGAAATATATATGTGACCCTGCACCATAAAACCAGTCATATGGGTCAATTTTCTGAAATTGAAATCATTTGAAAGCTGAATAAATAGGCTTTCCATTGATGTATTGTTTTTTAGGATAGGACAATATTTGGCCGAGATACAACTATTTGAAAATCTGGAATCTGAGGGTGCAAAAAAAATCAAAATACTGAGAAAATCGCCTTTAAAGTTGTCCAAATGAAGTTCTTAGCAATACATATTACTAATCAAAAATTCAGTTTTGATATATTTACGGTAAGAAATTTACAAAATATCTTCATTTTAACAGATCGTTTAATATCCTAGTGATTTTTGGCATAAAAGAAAAATCGCTAATTTTGACCCACACAATGTATTGTTAGCTATTGCTACAAACATACCCCAGCGAATTAAGACTGGTTTTGCGCTCCAGGGTCACAAATAATCTGTAACTCTATATTATTCTATAGTATGATATACTAATATAATCTATATATATTAATTTAAAACCTTCAAGTTTGACTGTAGATTTATATACCTACTTCAAAATATGGGTTCCTTTTTAATATTTTGAAACATTCCCCTCTCACCATATTTGACAGAGTTGCTGCCCAAGAGTATTATAGAGTAAGAGTACAAAAACAGTATATGTTGAATTATAGAATTTTGAATTAACTGATTTTCCTATTCCCCTATTCAGAATTATTTGTGAATAAAGTTTTAAAACAACAGCATCTTAATCTGAAGATAATTCTTTGTATACATTATTAAATTCCCTTTAACCGTCACTTTTGATCAGTGTAATGATTCTGGCTAAATTAAAGTATTCCATTTCTTTAAAAAATCTTACTTACTCCCCCCAAAGTTTTGAATTTTGTTTTATTTTAGTATCCTTGGATACATTTTATAGGGTTGATAATTTGTGACTTTATATTTTCTGTTTTTCATTTCATGTTATTTTTTCATGGTTAAAGTTGAAATCTTTTATAATTAATAGTTAAAGTACTTAATAGTTGGTTTATTACCTTTTTATTCAGTTTTAAGTTTAGTTACATCAACTTAAACGACATTAATGGAAACTAGCCTGGCTATATAGTATATCGATATTCAAGAATAAGATATATATAATTAACATATACGTGGTTACGGAAAGTATTGAGACCCCCTTATATTTTTCACTCTTTTTTATATTTCAGCCATTTTCTAAAATCATTTAAGTTTTTTTTTTTTTCCTCTTTAATGTACACACAGCACACCATATTGATAGAAAAACACAGAATTGTTGACGTTTTTGCTGATTTATTAAAAAAGAAAACTGAAATGTCACATGGTCCTAAGTATTCTGACCCTTTGCTGTGACACTCATTTATTTAACTCAGTTGCTGTCCATTTCTTCTGATCATCCTTGAAATGGTTCTACACCTTAATTTGAGTCCAGCTGTTTGATTATACTGATTGGAATTGATTAGGAAAGCCACACACCTGTCTATATATGACCTTACAGCTCACAGTGCATGTCATAGCAAATGAGAATCATGAGGTCAAAGGAACTGCCTGAATAGCTCAGAGACAGAATTGTGGCAAGGAACAGATCTGGCCAAGGTTACAAAAAAATTTTC
This sequence comes from Sinocyclocheilus anophthalmus, assembly GCA_018155175.1. Lineage (NCBI taxonomy): Eukaryota > Metazoa > Chordata > Actinopteri > Cypriniformes > Cyprinidae > Sinocyclocheilus > Sinocyclocheilus anophthalmus. The sequence continues at coordinate 146,974 of JADLZN010011958.1, read as the reverse complement.
TGCTGCACTTAAGGTTCCCAAGAGCACAGTGGCCTCCCATATCCTTAAATGGAAGACGTTTGTGACGACCAGAACCCTTCCTAGAGCTGCCGTCCGGCCAAACTGAGCTATCGGGGAGAAGGGCCTTGGTGAGAGAGGTAAAGAAGAAACCAAAGATCACTGTGGCTGAGCTCCAAAGATGCAGTCGGGAGATGGGAGAAGGTTGTAGAAAGTCAACCATCACTGCAAACCTCCACCAGTCGGGGCTTTATGGCAGAGTGGCCGGACGGAAGCCTCTCCTCAGTGCAAGAAACATGAAAGCCCACATGGTTTTTGCTAAAAAACACCTGAAGGACTCTAAGATGGTGAGAAATAAGTTTCTCTGGTAAGATAGAACTTTTTGGCTTTAATTCTAAGTGGTATGTGTGGAGAGAACCAGGCACTGCTCATCACTTGTCCGATACAGTCCCAACAGTGAAGCGTGGTGGGGGCAGCATCATGCTGTGGGGGTTTTTCAGCTGCAGGGACAGGACGACTGTGTTGCAAACGACGAGGGAAGAAGTGAATGCGTCCAGTAACAGGGATATCCTGGACGAAAACCTTATCCAGAGTGCTCAAGACCTCAGACTGAGCCGAAGGTTTACCTTCCAACAAGACAAATACCCTAAGCACACAGCTAAAATAACAAAAGAGTGGCTTCACAACAACTCTGTGACAACAACTTCTTGAATGGCCCAGCCAGAGCCCTAACTTAAACCCAACTGAGCATCTCTGGAGAGACATAAAAATTGCTGTCCACCAACGTTTACAATCCAAACTGACAGAACTGGAGAGGATCTGCAAAGAGGAATGGCAGAGGATCCCCAAATCCAGTTGTGAAAAACTTGTTGCATCTTTCCCCAAAAAGACTCATGGCTGTATGAGATCAAAATGGTGCTTCTACTAAATACTGAACAAATGGTCTGAATACTTAGGACCATATGATATTTCAGTTTTTCTTTTTTAATACATCTGCAAAAAATGTCAACAATTCTTTGTTTTTCTGTCAATATGGGTTGCTGTTTGTACATTGAGGAAAAAAAATTAACTTGATTGTTTTAGCAAATGGCTGCAATATAACAAGAGTGAAAAATTTAAAGGGGGCTGAATACTTTCCGTACCCACTGTATATATATTACTGCTACAGGTGCATCTCAATAAATTCGAATGTCATTGAAAAGTTCATTTATATTTTCAGTAAATTCACTGGGCCAAACAGTCCATTTCTTCTTCTCCTTAGCCCAGGTAAGCCTCTGACGTTGTCTGTGGTTCAGGGGTGGCTTAACTAGAGGAATACGACAACTGTAGCCAAAATTCCTTGACACGTCTGTGTGTGACGGCTCTTGATGCCTTGACCCCATCCTCAGTCCATTCCTTGTGAAGTTCAAACTCAAATTCTTGAATCGATTTTGCTTGTGCAATCCTCATAATGCTGCGGTTCTCTCGGTTGGTTGTGCTTTTTTTTTTCCACACTTTTTCCTTCCACTCAACTTCTTTCTGTTAACATGCTTGGATACAAGCACTCTGTGAACAGCCAGCTTCTTTTGGCAATGAATGTTTGTGGCTTACAAATTGTGAAGGGTGTCAATGATTGCCTTCTAGACAACTGTCAGATCAGCAGCCTTCCCAATAATTGTGTAGCCTAGTGAACCAAAATGAGAGACCATTTTGAAGGCTCAGGAAAACCTTTGCAGGGTGTTTGAGTTTTTGCTTAGCTGAATTGGCAATGTCACCATTCGTAATTTGTTGAGATAGTGAAATTGGTGGGTTTTTTTGTTAAATGTTAGCCAAATCTCACAATTAAAGACCCCCAAGACTTAAACTACTTCATATTCCCACCCCCCCCCCCCCCCCCCCCCCCCCCCCCCCACCCCCCCCCCCTGGGTGCATTGAATTTTTGAAATACATGAGTTTCACAATTTGAGTTGAATTACTGAAATAAATTAACTTTTCCACAACATTCTAATTTATTGAGATGCACCTGTATGTAGAGAGATAGAATTAATTTACTTGTAATTAAAATGAACATTTTAAATCAAACTGCCCAACTGTGTCAGAGTGGAATTGACATTATCAGTGCTCAGCCTTGTAAGGTGATGGTGTAACGTGTTGGTATTCCTATTGCTGTAGATGCTGGCCACACTGCTGATTATCCGGCAGTTTGTGCAGAACATGAAGGAAGTCCTGCAACCCTACCTGGCCGAGCGCCACCGACTGGGTGAGCTCACGCTGTGGGCCGTTTGGGAGCTGCTGGTGTCTGCACTGCTCAAGTATGGGCGGCTTGCAGCAGGACGAGCACAAGTGTCACCCAGCGACCCCACCGTGCTCGGGTCAGGCCTGCGCGGGCCACAGATGGGTGAGGAGGGCCCTCAGGAGAGACGAAAACGCAAGTGTCTGAACGGTGGCTGCGGCGTCCCGGATGAGGATGTGGAGGAGGAGCCTGGGGAGAGGCACAGCGAAGAAGATAACGAATCGGAGAGCCTCATCGACTGCGGCCTGAAGCTCCGGAAGGTCAGTTTCATTGAGAAGGTGGAGCGTAAGTCCGCAAGCTGCGTCAGCCCGGTGGACGACAGCTTCCTGGAGGAAGGGAGCCCCACCATGGTGGAGAGGGGCATGGATCCTGCCTCAGTTTTCGAGATGTGTGATGATGATGATGATGAAAACGGGGTTTCGGAGATGAAGGAGCTGACAGCCGAGCAACTGCCAGCGGGAGTGGAGAACAATATGTCAGTCCGGCTCAGGAAGAGGGGACGGAGTTTAGAGAGGGCTGACGGTAAGACCAAGAGAGATTCGTGGATGGATCCTCCTGAGGAGCAAGAAACCACCACGTTAACACAGGCCGAGATGGAGAGCTGCATGCAAACAAACCAGGTCAGAAGGCACACCATGCTTACTACTTATATTTTTGTTTTCATTTTTCTGTTTAGATTTGCATTGAAATGTAAAAACAATAAATGAATTTAATGTTTTTTTATTATTATTAAAATCAAATACATCTGAATATAATATAGTTGGATATAATGAAACATTTATTTCCTTCGTATTAAAACACCTAAAACAAGCAGCAACTAACATTTTATTGAGAAAGTGTTCAAATCTAATTTAAAGGGATAGTTCACCCAAAAACAAAAACTGTCATCATTTACTCAATGACAAGTTGTTCCAAACCTGTATGAGTTTCTTTCTTCTGTTGAACATAACAGAAGATATTTTAAGGGGTCCAAATGAAATGTTGCTAAAAAGAACATTATTTTTTGTTTTTTGGCTAATTACACCAAAAGCATAATGTTTACATGCGGTTTTTAAGTTTTTCAACATACTGTACATTATTGTTTCTCCTCTATGCCCCACCTTTCTGAAACGCGTACATTTTTACAAAGCTCATCGTTCTGAAAAGTGAGGTGTGCTGTGATTGGCCAGCTATCCAGTGCGTTGTGATTGGCCGAATACCTCAAGCGTGTGACGGAAATGTTACGGCACTCACCATACTGTGATGCTGTGTCCTGGCATGATGAGACAAAACCAATAAAACCCATTAAAAACTAGGCATTTGTTGCATCCAGTGGGGACAAAAAAAAAAATAATTATGGATTTTAATGACTTATACTGTCTTTTTGAGTGTTGCGTTGCATTGCGCTGCGTAAACATAAAATCATGTTTGCATTTGTTATCGGAGAAATGACAAACAAGCTCTACTTTACACTGCTCAAAACTCACGTTTTAATCTTCAGTGGCAAATTCTTTAAATGAAAACTTACTTACAGAATGTGAGTCAGAACAGCCGTCATTGTAGTCTACTATCACAGGATCAGGAAACAGTCCTCCATAAAATGCGGCTGGACACAGTCTGATATTTTGGGTTGAACTGTTTCTGGACAGTGTTGTAATACAAACTTACCACTGATTTCGTAGTCGTGTCGTCTTTGTGGAAGGCCAACAAAAGGTCAGTTTCCGCCTTTCACAACGAACACAGCGTCAACAACACGCGGGTTGAGTGCTCGGCGGCCGGAGGCCTAGAGTGAGAGATGCCTGCTTGATTTAGGCGGCGGCGTGCAATTCTTGGACTGCGCTGCCCGGCAGATTCCGAGGAATCGGCCGCGGGCCCTTTGGCGGAAACCACTTGTGAAAGACCCTCAGGCCTGAACGCCCGCTTTCGTCCACAGTGAAAGCCGATCCAGCGATCGTTGATGTTGATGTATTTCCTCAGCGACCTGCACTGATCAGCTCCAGGCATGACGAAGCAGATAATGTCCTCTTTTGGAAGACCAAACAAGTAGTTTCCGCTTTCCCAACGAAACACACACTCGTAACGTAGATATGGGGGGGCGTGTTAGAACAAGCCGTTTTAGGTAGGCGTGGCTGACTCTTATCTTTTGTGTAACAACGTTTGTAGGTCGGGAAGAAGGAGGCGGGAACAGGCGAACATTTAAGACTTTAATAAAATAAACAAACAGAAAATAGCGCGACAGCCCCTCGTGGACGACTGTCGCGCACAAACAAAACCAAAACGCAAAATAAAATCCAGGCCTGGTCCTCGCTCATCCTTTACTGTCGTTACTCCTCCTTTTATCCTTCCGGAGCTCCTCCGTGAGACTCGAGACCGGTGAGTGGTGCAGGTGTCGCTCATTATCAATTAATCCACCGGCCTCGCTCCGTTCCCACTGCTCTCGGGCCCCACCCCTCTCGTCACATAAAAAATATCTCTTTGGAATTGAGACTTTAGTCTTTGCAACTTTACAGATCTTCTTTATGCACCAAGAGCTTGTAACACTCCAAAGAGAAGGGAAAAATTGAAATCGCATCATATGACCCCTTTAAGTGTGGGTAAGCCAACAGTCTGGTTCCCCTTTGACTTACATAGTATGGAGAAAAAAAATACTATAAATGTCAATGGGGACCAGCAGCTGTGAGGGTGAGTAAATGATGACAAAATTGAGCCTACTTATTTAACATACATTAAAATGGACTAAAATGTTTTCTTTTGGATGTGAAACTAACATTCAGTTGTTGTTTTCGTGCCATTTATGATTTTGAATGCAGCTCAGAATGTATAATCAAGTTGTTTAGCAGATGATTGTGCACAAATAAGAACAAATAAATAAATACTTTTATTCAGCAAGGGCGCATTAAATTAATCAAAAATGACTAATTAATTAATTAAATAAATGCTGTTCTTTTGAACCTGATGTGAAAAATGAATTTGAAAAAATGTATCATGGCTCCACAAAAACATGAAGCACCACAACTGTTTTCAACATTGATAATAAAATGTTTTTTGAGGATTTTTTCAAACTTTTCAACAGTAGTGTAAAATACAATTTCTATAGTATTTTAAAAATTCTTAAAACAGAACACAGTGGTTTGCTATTGAAGTACTCTCACGTATGTGTGTTCTAGAGTACAGATGTTCTACTGCCTGCAGGCAAACAGATCCTTCTGACTGACATACTTTCTCTAAACCGCTAAAACACAGTTTCTCTAAATTGCTTTCCAGGACACTTTCCAGGACTACCAGGAGATGTTTGTTCAGTTTGGATATGTGGTGCTCTTTTCCTCTGCCTTTCCATTGGCCGCCATGTGTGCCCTCATTAACAATATCATTGAGATCCGGAGCGACGCATTTAAACTGTGCACCAGTTTACAGAGACCTTTCGGCCTGAGAGTGGGGAGCATCGGGCAATGGCAGGTTAGACTAGACTGAGTACTCTGAAAATCATTAGAATACTCATCTGATGCTGCTGTAAGTGTCTTTATACAACAAGGTTGTGTAAAAGTCCTGTGTCATTGCACAGACAGTGATGGAAGCCATGGGTCTGATTGCCATCATAGTGAACTGCTATCTGATTGGTCAGTGCGGGCAGCTACAAAGACTGTTTCCCTGGCTTAGTCCTGAGATGGCCATTATCTCCATCGTCATCCTTGAGGTACGTACACACTCAAGTACATACACACCAGTGTTATTTTAGTATCATTGAGAGACAATTAATGTTACTATTGTTCTTTATTAATATTTTGAATCAGTTTTTATTTTTATATTTTCTGTTTTCATTTTTAATTTTGTTGTGTTTTTGCCCTTTTAGTAGGTATATAAACGTTTATTCAATTTTATTTCAGTTTTAGTTGTTTAGTAGTTATTTAAGTACATCAAGTTAAAGCTAAGTTAAAAAAGAAATGTTGCCCTGGCAACTAACTGAAATAGTGTTTTTAAGGGTTTTAATGTTAGTTTCAGTTAACTATAATAACTCTGATACAACTCTTTATGAGGGATGGGTGATATGGCAAAAAATATATAAAAAAAAATTCAGGAAGGCTATTTTGCAAGTTACTGAGCAGTTAAAACTAGTACAGCCAATATAAGTAAAAAGCTCTCATGCTATTGAAGACATATAAACAGTCAGAACAAAAAACAAATGGCAAGCACTAGAACAAACAAACATGATACAAATTAAGTAAATTGTGCAGGTAAGTCTTACTAACAGTATTGAGGTAAGAAATAATACAGAAGTTGAATAAAGTAATCACTGGATGAATGAATTAACTGTTTACATTCAATTAAGACAATTCATGATCTATGCCTATTGTAAATTACATGATTTTCTGTCAAATTTGTCAGCTCTGACTGCCCAAAATAAGGCTCAGACTTCAGCAACTACCATCAAATCGTCCAGACTGCAACCTCAGGCAAAAGGTTGTGTAGTGTATTCAAGCCTTTAGAAGAAAAGCTTCTTTCTATAAGACCCTCAGGGCAAAAAGTATTCCTCAGTAAATCACATGAGATTAGCTTTGTCATTTGCACTTACTTCAAAAATGTTATCATTATTACTTCTATGCTTCCAGTACAATCATAAAGCATACCTCTATTCGCTTCTCAAACCATGCCAGCAAGTCTGAAGTTCCTCCTGAACTGACCTCTTTCACTTGAAGACCTGTTGTATTCAGTTTCTTGTCCTAGCACACAAATGACAATAAACTGACTTTCTCTCTTTCCTCGCGTGAGCAGCACTTTGCAGTACTACTGAAGTATATCATTCATGTGGCAATACCAGACATCCCCAGCTGGGTTGGAGAGGAAATGGCCAAGCTGGAGTTTCAGCGCAAAGAGGCGTTTAAGGTAATACCCCATCCACCGTTCAGCGAAACTATATTTAGGAAACTGAATATTATAAGGATTGTGGTATAGACTCTTTTGACTTGAACCAGTACACAACCACAAACAGCTGATCAACATGTTCTAAATCTAGCGTTCTGGCAGCAACTGGATTCATTGCTGGTGTACATGTGTTTTCAGAAACATGAGCGTCAGGCACAGCAGCATTTCCAGGAGCAGCAAAGGAGGAAGCGTGAGGAGGAGGACCGGCAGCGCCAGGCGGAGTATCAGGCCCGGCGTGATCGAGACGACGGCCGCTCGGACTCCTCGGGTGGCGACCACCACCACGACAAGAGCCACAGTGGCAAATCCAGACCAGGGGGTGGGGGGGAGAAACCCAAACGTCCCAGCTCGCTTCTTGGAAACAATAATGTCATGAAACTGAAGCAGATAATCCCTCTACAGAACAAGTTTTCTTCTGGCTCAGCCCGTTCCCCGCAGTCACCCACGGGTAGCGAACCCAAGCTACCGGGTTTCCTCAGTTTTAAGTTCCTAAAGTCACCTGAGAACAAAAAGGAGGCAGCGGCGGCGGCTTCCACTAGTGTGTCGACAGCTCCTCCAGTCCAGGAGAGGGCAGAAAGGTCCCAATCACCTAACAAGTCCTTCAATCCTGGGAAACTGTTTAACTTTGGGAAATCAGAAGGAGGGGCATGTGTAAATGGGGCTCAGTCTTCAAAACCAGGGGATGGGGGACAGGTGCAGGACAAGCCCCCAACAAAGTCCGACCTCAATGGGGTCCCTGACGAAATCCCATCCCCTTGCGGAGAGAATGGGGATAATGGATCCTCATCCGATGCTGATCCATCAGGCCCTAAGATGTAACAAGAAAATTATCTCCATTAAAAAAAAAAAACAGTGTGAGACTTAGTAACACTAAGAGTGGGAATGTTTTTGAGGATGTGCAAGACCTGGAAGCTGTTAAGTAAAATAATGGGGAATTCACTAAAAGCCCGGGTGTACTTCATTTTCCACGTTCTATCTGTCTAGCGCACAACTGAGCGTGCAAGTGTACTATATTGACGCGGAGCATAGATGGATGTGTTCGGCATGTGCGCCACCTAGTGGACTTCTATTTTTTGAGTACTGAAATCGCTCGCACATGCACTGCTGTACGCACACAAGTCCAAAAATTGGGCTGCAAGCAGACGATGTGCACGGCTAATAATGAAAATTGTGTCTCGTGGACTGTTCTCAAACCAAAGCAGAACACGGACTAGGGCAGTTTATTTTCGGCTTTAGAATACATTGGGTCCAGATTAACGTTGTGTATTTGCACGTGTTGCGTGCTTCATTTTAGCACCCAGTTCACTGACGTGAGCGTATCAGGTAATAGTCGCTACTAGAGGTCGACTGATAATGGATTTTACCGATAACGATTTAGGTTGGACCGCAATGGCCGATAACCATCCACTAGTTTTTAAAATGGATACTGAATGAAAACAAACATAACACTCCAATAAAATAGTGCAGACCTTTCTAACAGAAAAAAAACATTAAAATATGAAAATATACTGTACTTTTTAAATTATATATAAAACAACGATTTGGGTCAAATATAATGTAATTTAATGGAAAATCACCTTTATAATTTGGATTTAAATGTTTTGTTTATATGTTTCTGCCGACTGCATGAACATCAATTTGATTTCTTACATCACTAGCTTTAAATATGCAACTTTGCTGACTAACAAATGCATAAAAGTGACCAGCTGGAGATAAACTAATAGAAATCGTGACATTAAACATTTGGGTCAGGCATTTCGTCACCAAAATAGTACACGCATACTGTATACGCATCATCCAATTTTTGTAACCATGCGTGCAATGACCCAGGCCGTTGTTTCACAGAAAATGAAACACAACCATGTGTGTGACCATAACCCTAACCCTAACCCTGAAAAACTATGGATTTATGCCAGTAACCAATTATTCCAGCAATCATTTATCGGTGCCGATTAATCGGTAAAACCAATCAATCAGTCGGCCTCTAGTCACCACAGAATTAGTGCCGAGAGTGCTTGCACCTTATTTCCAGACAAAAGCTGACAGATAACGAGCGGTAAAAATGACAAAAAAAATGTGCTTGCTGCTGGAAAATGTACACAAACATCCATTTTAAATACAAATCCGTTTTCCGTCAGTGCTAATCTAGCACGTTTTATAATGCACTTCATTTGCATAGAAAGTAAGATGACAACAACGTTGATGTAATTTAAATACGCATGGCGCAGTGCAATATCGGCGCATATACAACCTGGTTAAGTTGGATGGCAGCTGGTAAATGACGCATGGTTTCGTGCGTAAACGCTACACGCTACAGCAGTGCAACTGTTTAGTGAATTCGCCCCATAATGGTCAATGCTTTGCTATATTTCAGAAGAACTTCATAGAAAAAAAACCCCTCCACACACACGCACACTTATTCACACACACACATTGCCTTTTCTGCAATCCTATTAGGAATGCATGAGCTGCGTTTCTGAAGGTTTTTAAAGTGCAATGTTTAATTACTAGTCTGATAATTGTAACATTTTATTGGGTTGCCAGTAGAAACAAAAAAAAAAACATGAAAAATAATTTACCAAACATTTTATACCAGTCACACAGTACGACCTCCAAAATACCAAAACAACAATCTCACAAGCAGCAGTTCCAACTATGGGGGGTGATAAACTTTTGTATGTGTTTAAAAGTTTAGTAGAGCAATAGCAACTTTACAAGCAAAAACTACTGGTGGTTTAGTAAGTCCATGCTGAATAACAGGCTCCGAATGGCAATATTCTCTTATTAATTAATAAGCGAAAATCAATAATGAAAACTGCAATGAAACAAATGCAAAGAGATGTGTGATGTTGATTATTTATTTGTTTGAAATTCGTTTATCCATCACACACTATTGTGAAGCGCTGTACTCAAAGACAGCGGGAGGGGCTGGATAGATACCTGTCAGGAAAATTCATGTATTCTCCTGAATTTGATGGTCATCGCGTTTGCATTGCCACCAATATCCTTATCATGGCTCTGAAACTTCAAGCTGATATATTACTTATAGTGCAGACTTTAACCCTTCGTAACTTCATCACATCAGATTGGAAACTACCCTAAACTTAGCAAGATAGTGTTGAAACCCCTTGTGGCAAGAAAACAGATGTACAGACATTTCATACACCTCCAGTCAAACATTTGGACGTAGTGAAAAACGTTTTCATAAAAAGGCTTCTGCTTAAATACTTCAAATTAGTTTTGCAGACATTTTTTACTATTATTTTTTATTTTTATTTTTTTTATAAAACTAACATTTTAATAAAAAAATGAAAAAGCTGACTTTGAAGGAGCTTAAATATAAGATAGTTTTGTTAACATTTTTGGTCACTACATAAATTATATACGTTATTATGTATATGAATTATACATATAGTTCAGATATTTCCATTTGTATTTTTTCATAGTTTTAAAAACTTTCTAAAATTTGGAAATGTGTTTACAAACTGTTGACTGGTAGTATATGATAATAATTATGATACTGATTGGATAGTTAAATATTAATGAGTCATTATCCTGCAAGCCAATGTAAACAGCCTCATTACATATGAAAATGCTGTATTTTATTGTAACACACAACTGAAATAATCCACTGTTGCCAACTTTAATTTATTCATGCCTACCTAATACCTATGTTTTTTTAGTTTTTTTTACTGAAGCAAAAGTAATATCTGCCTCCTCTTTGCACATTATTTTAGTGTACATTTTGTTTTTGTGTACAGCTGCTAAGCACGTGCTTGGGTTTGTAAATGTGAAGGAAGCCGTAAATGTTTCTCAAACAAGCCGTCTCTGACTTTAGAGGCAGTCTGAATTTGTGTTTTTCAAAGAAAGTTTGTCCTGAGCCACTAAAAGGGAGGGTCTTAACACAATGTGCTCAGTTGGGAAAACCCATTACAGAAGAGTCACACCCTATGAAGGGTTTCTATGAAGCAGTCGAATCTGTGTAAAGCTGGCTGCTTATATTCCAGTGTAAGGTCATGAAGAAACAAAAGGTGCCTCAAGTAATGGAATATTAAATTTTTACTTTTAGGTTTCAGAGAAAACAAAACAAACTATGCATTTAGTTCTTTATTTGGTTGACAGGATTTGCTGAACAGAAGTTGTTGCAATAATATTTTGGCCTGAATGGTACTTTTAATCTGTTTTATGTTCTGAATTTGTTTAGTACATGTTTATCAAGTCATTAATTATGGTTATAGGTCATGCAGTTTTTATTTTTTTACTTTATTTCATTGACAAATTCGTCCATTACCCCAACAACAATATACTTCCTTTGGGTCTTAAATATGTTTTAACCAAATATGAATTTGTTTTCTCCAAAAAATTGAAACTAAATGATATTATATTATTATATCCAATATGCATTGCAAATGCAAAAACTGGATTTGATTATAACATTGGATATAATTTTTGTTTTGTGAAATGGTTGGATGTGTTACATTCTCACAGTATTAAAAAGAGTAAGACATATCGTTCCCTGTGGCAACAGCAGCATTTATAATCTAGGAATGAAGTATCTGTCACCTAAAACAGTTTTTTTGTCTTTTATTTGGTTTGATATTCCCTTGATAGAGTAACTCAGGTCCACTGACTGATGGACTGTAAGAATGTTTTTGATTATAGATAGGTAGAAAAAGTCAATAATTGGTGAGGAATTGGAAGTGTTTGTTGGTAAGAGGCACTTTTTGCTTGGTTGCTTTCTTTTTTAACTGAACTCTGCAATATGACAGATCTTGGCATATTAGAAACCGCGAGGCTGCTGCAATGTTTCAGTATCATCCGTCCACATCATCTCTGCAGTTAATGTAGTCAGACCGTCTGCTCTGGCCTAGTAACATTCATGTTTCTGTTGTTGTTTAATGGAATGATTTGAGTAGTTAAGCTACCGATAGCTGCAAGCATTACGAGGCTGCATTGGGTTGTTGTCTAAGAACTGCTTTGCATTGGGTTTAACTGTGAAATATGAAGTGATTGTGATGAGGGGCCACAGAACTCCCGCTCTGAAGGCAACCTCACAAACCTATCATTAGCTCTTCCAATGTTCCACTGTTTAAAATAGTCTTTAGTAAAAAAAAAAAAAAAAATAAAAACATATTAGGTTAGGGATATGGGGGGGGGGCATTATATTCTTTTATTTTGTCATATTTTTGTAAGAACTGAAATGGGATAATAAATAGATTTAAATTTATTGTTTTTCTGAGTTGTCTTTCAAGTTTCTTTTTTAGTTAGAAAGAAATGTATTCTTGTATGCTGCTTTAGTATTGTCAACACGCTCTCATGATTCATAGCTATTTTACATTTTAGCAAATTGGTGGCTAATTCATATGAATTTACTTTAAGAATATGAATTTAGTTAGTTAACCTCCTTAAAACGGAAAAATGCCTGAAATAAAAGAATTTAACAATTTTTATATGATATAATATTTTTTAAAAAGCTACTAAAAAATTAAAAACAAAAAACACAACAAAATTACTTAAACTTTAACAAAGTTTACAATGAATCAGGAAATATAAAATTAAAAAGCTGATTTAAAATATTAATATTAACTATAATAGTATCTCTGATGCTAAAATAACACTGTTTCATGCTTTTATTATGTTGCGGGTCGGTTTGACTCATTTTGACGCCATTTGCTTTATACATTTACAGTAAAATCAGAGGCGAGGGGGTTAGGGTGGGTAAAAAGCGCAGTTTGCTTTAAAAAGAGATGATCAGTAATCATGATATTATTTACAAACATTTAATAAACTAAAAATAGCCTATTTAAAAATATTGTTAAGCTGATGCTACGGGCTTAGACCCCACCTATTTACCTGATAATAACTTGTTAAAGATTTTTAAATATAAGCCAAAAAATTTTATCAACACTAGTTACACAACTGCATTTGATTGAGGGCGGGGGAGGAAGATGGAAAAACAAAGGATTTGATGTTCAGAACAGAGTAATACAGTAATTAAGCCAGGCCCCCTGGGGGCTTTTACTCCACAGACTAGGATTGAAAAAAAATATGAAAATATAATTCTATTTTTCTTAAATAACACATACTCCAACACGTACCCCCTATCTACAGGCCCTACTATTCTCATTTTATGTACATTATCTCACAGAAGTGAGTACACCCCTAACGTTTTTTTGTAAATATTTTATTATATCTTTTCATCTGACAAAACTGAAGAAAGGACACTTTGCTACAATGTAAAGTAGTAAAGTAGTGAGTGTACAGCTTGTAAAACAGTGTAAATTTGCTGTCCCCTCAAAATAAATCAACACCACAGCCATTATTGTCTAAACCGCTGGCCACAAAAGTGAGTACACCCCTAAGTGAAAATGTCCAAATTGGGCCCAAAGTGTCAATATTTTGTGGGCCCACCATTATTTTCCAGCACTGCCTTAACCCACTTGGGCATGGAGTTCACAGGTTGCCACTGGAGTCCTCTTCCACTCCTACATGACGACATCCTGGAGCTGGTGGATGTTAGAGACCTTGCGCTCCTCCACCTTCGGTTTGAGGATGCCCGTGCTTTGCCAATCCATCACCTTTACCCTCAGCGTCTTTAGCAAGGCAGTGGTCGTCTTGGAGTGTGTTTGGGGTCGTTATCATGTTAGAATACTGCCCTGCGGACCAGTCTCCTAAGGGAGGGGATCATGCTCTGCTTCAGTATGTCACAGTACATGTTGGCATTCATGGTTCCCTCAATGAACTGTAGCTCCCCAGTGCCGGCAGCACTCATGCAGCCCCAGACCATGACACTCCCACCACCATGCTTGACTGTAGGCAAGACACACTTGTCTTTGTACACCTCACCTGGTTGCCGCAACACACGCTTGACACCATCTGAAACAAATAAGTTTATCTTGGTCTCATCAGACCACAGTACATGGTTTCAGTAATCCATGTCCTTAGTCTGCTTTTCTTCAGCAAACTGTTTGCGGGCTTTTTTGTGCATCATCTTTAGAAGAGGCTTCCTTCTGGGACGACAGCCATGCAGACCAATTTGATGCAGTGTGCGGCGTATGGTTTGAGCACTGACAGGCTGATCCCCCACCCCTTCAACCACTGCAGCAATGCTGGCAGCACTCATACGGCTATTTCCCAAACACAAACTCTGGATATGACGCTGAGCACGTGCACTCAACTTATTTGGTCGACCATGGCGAGGCCTGTTATGAGTGGAACCTGTCCTGTTAAACCGATGTATGTTCCTGGCCACTGTGCTGCAGCTCAGTTTCAAGGTCTTGGCAATCTTCTTATAGCCTAAGCCATCTTTATGTAGAGCAACAATTATTTTTTTCAGATCAGAGAGTTCTTTGCCATGAGGTGCCATGAGGTGCCATGTTGAACTTTCAGTGACAAGTATGAGAAATTTAACACACCTGCTCCCCATTCACACCTGAGACCTTGTAACACTAATGAGTCACATGACACCGGGGAGAGAAAGTGGCTAATTGGGCCCAATTTGGACATTTTCCCTCAGGGGTTTTTTTTTTTTTGTTGTAATCACTTTTGTGGCCAGCGTCGGGGTTTTTAGACAGAAACGGCTTGTTGTGTGATTGAGGTCAGTTTTTGTGATGGGGTGGGGGACAGCAAAGAAACATTTACACTGTTATACAAGCTGTACACTCACTATTTTACATTGTAGCAAAGTGTAATTTCTTCAGTGTTGTCACATGAAAAGATATAATAAAATATTTACAGAAATGTGAAGGGTTTGTGTGTAACTCACTTCTGTGAGATACTGTATAATTGTGATGTTTTACAAAACAACAAGCTTTTAAACATTTTGTTTTCTTACTGCTGAAAATGAGATCACTTACTGTGAAATCTGTTTTCTCTCAGGTTCATCACCAATGTAAGCTTCGAGGTGAATACTTCTACATCACTCTTGTCAACGTAGTCCATAGCAACAACAAAAATGTATCTTGACTATCTGGTTATTTTGGGAAAAAACAATAGGGGGGCATTTTACCCCACTCTAATGTTCTATCTATCTATTGTATTTATTTATTATTTTATGTAACTTTCTCAACTACCCTTTTAGGATATTTACATTTATGCATTTGGTTTATCTGAAGAAACTTACACTGCATTGAATGCATATATTTTTATCAGTTCATGCATGTTTAGTATCACACCCATGGTCTTGGCATTACTAGTGCTGTGCTCTTTGAGCTTCAGGAAAACACATACCTGCTTTTCCACACTTCTGTTTAAAATGTAAAAAAAAAAGAGTTACAATATTGTTTAGAATATTCACAGTTTATGAAAAAAATCCCTCCTCCATAAAATCGTACCCAATTTTTGAACATAATACCAGTATATTAATACCTGTATGTTATTGAACATAATTAAATTTGTGCTACCCTAAAATAAAAATAAAATCAATGCACCATAGTCAGAACCGTCGCACAGGCAAAAAAATTAAATTTTCATTAATGAACAAATTTTTTTTTTTTTTTTTCTTAATTTGATAACAGCTGTGTTTAATACCAGGTTACCAAATTTTTATTGTAGCAACAACAATGGCTGTAGCTACTGTATACTGAAGGACATTACGGTTACCATGGTGATTTTTTGTAAAGATTATTTGGTAGCTACTAGGAACTACACTTGACAGAAAATTACAGCACACACACATACACACACACAGACACAGAGAGAGAGAGAGAGATGAGCCGATTGACGGAAGGATGAGGAGAGGAGAGAGGAGAGAGAGGAGAGGATGGAGAGAGAGAGTGAGAGGGAAGAGAGAGAGGAGGGAGGTGGCTCGAGGGGGGAGAGGGAGAGAGAGAGCATGAGAGGGAAGGAGGTGCGGGAGAGGAGGAGAGAGAGGAGAGATAGTAGGAGGAGGGATTGGGGGGGAGGAGAGCGGGAGGAGGAGGAGGGAGGAGGATGGGGGGGGGGGGAGGAGGGAGGAGGAGGAGAGGGGGGAGGAGGAAGAGAATAGAGCGGGGAGAGGGGTGGAGGAGCGAGATGAGAGAGAGAGGAGCGCACCAATTGCAGCATACAGGTTGGAGTCCCATCAGAAATGCACTTCATTTAAGGAAGAGGGGGAAAACTAGCCATGGGCATTATATTGGATTAAATCTTCAGGGCCAAAGAGTAAGGATCATTCCGTGTAGGGAGATTACTTTTAAAATGAGAGTGGGAAACAGTTAAATAAACCAGGTAACGGATTTGCATGGAAAAAATTAAGAAAGCGGGAATTGATCAAAAATGAGATTTGAAATGGAATGAATCAAATAAATTTGCATCGGTAGGGAATCGGTAATAATATAGTTAAGGTTACGGTAAAATTAATAGTAACCTCCTCCAATAGCACCTGGTTATTAGAACAACCAGAAGTTAAGTTTAGACTAATGTACAGGAAAGAAATAGACAGAAGAACTAAGGGGCGATGGGGGAGGATAGGGGTTGTTTTTTAGGGGTGGGAAGGGGTGGAGGGGGGGAGGGGGGGGGTTTTAATTCTAAAATCGTATGGTAAAGAATATATGAAAAAAGTTTGCAAATTATTCTTTCTTCAAATTATCTTACACAGCTTGGATCAAAGACACATAGAACCTGGAATAAGAGGAAAGGTTGCTGCCTTTTCATTCCAGAATTTCAGGTTAGGGAAGGCTGTGGTGGAAGAATTTAAGGATCTGGTACTTCTTGTATACCTAAATACAGCAGAGGATAGATGGTAGCTACCTTTATGGCAATTTAGACGGGGTAATTGAAGTAAGACGGAGAAAGTAATAATATGCTCTGCCTCAAATGGCCGAGCAGCAGTTTAATGAGTTTACCATTAATGAGCATCAATAGAAAAGAATTTAACCAGAAATCAGGATTACATATATAGTAGAAACCGTAGGATAATTACTCGGGGTTTATATGGGTAACTGACATGTGTGGGAAAATTTCAATGTAATGAAGAGGACGGGGTTAGATATTTATTGTTAAAATATATTTTTTAAATGGCTAAAGACATCCTTAATAAATAGGGATGATCCAAAGTCTAAATATTGCACTAAGCAGAAGTTAGAAGGCAAAAACCAGTTGTTATATTAAAATGCATGAAATATTGTATGGCAGATCTATACTGGGATTCGACTACGGAAATGTTTTTCGAGGCCCAACAGGTAGGATTATCACAAAGTACAAAAGGAGTAATAAAGAGTGGAAGAAGACCAAAACAACATCTTCATAAATAAGTAGAGGGAACAGTCATCATTTTAACACGTCTACGAAACAGGACATTCAAATCTAACCAAACACTACCATTACAGGGAAACATAATATCGGCTATGTACTGTTTGTTTAACAGATGGAATCAGTGGAGCACGTTATATGATGAGTAGTACATCATATGAAAAGGAAGGAAAGGGAGACAAAGGGATCGACCTTAAAAGATGAAATATTACAATTCATGAGGAGGTTAAAGGAATTTCATTAAGGAGTTATTCTGAATTGATGGTCAAAGTGCAGGAAAACAAAAATATTTTTTTTTTTTTTTTTTTTTTTTTTTTTTTTTGTTTTTTTTTTTTTTTGGTTTTTTTTTTTTTTTTTTTTTTTTTTTTTTTTTTTTTTTTTTTTTTTTTTTTTTTTTTTTTTCTCTTCTCTTTTTTTTTTTTTAATGCCATCATGAGATGATTTCTTAAGAATTGTGGAAATAATGAAACAGAATTTAGATAAGATTTAGGTGAGAAAGGGTTTCATTATATTCAAACTTCCATCACAGTGGTCGGCGGGTCTGCACCATGAAGTTGGTTCGCCAAACCGACATAAAACCAAAAGAAAAAGCCAAGAAGAAGAAGAAGAAGAGAGAGAGAGAGAGAGATGGATATGAGAGAAGAGAGCGTGAGAGGAGGTGAGAGAGAGAGAGTTAGAGAGCGGGTGAGGGGTGAGAGGGGAGGAGAGAGAAGAGAGGGTGCTTGTCACTCGGGTAACGTTAGCTTGAGCTTAGCAGAGGCTGTACTTGTGGTGTGAGCCGCGCTGATTTTGTGTTCACACAATATTTATGTGTTTTAGTTTGTCGTGTTCAGTGTTGTGTGTGTGTGAGGGGGGAGGAAAGATGAGAGGTGGAGAGAGAGAGGAGGAGAGAGAGAGGGGAGGAGATGGAGGGGGAGAGCGAGGAGTGGGGAAAGGGGGTGGGGGGAGGGGAGAGGGAGGGAGGGTGGGGGGGGCGAGGGGGGGAGAGGAGGGAGAGGGGGGGAGCATTGGGAGAGATAGGGAGGAGGAGAGGAGCAGAAGGAGGAGAGAGGGAGAGAGTGGGGGGGGGAGGGGGCGAGAGACGGGGGGGAGAGAGAGGAGGAGGGGGCAGAGGGAGTAGAGAGGGAGCGGGGAGGGAGTGGGAGGGGGAGGGGAGGGGAGAGGGGCGCGAGGAGGGCGAAGAGAGAGGACGGCGGGCGTGGAGGAGAGTGGAGAGAGGGGGGGGAGAGGGAGGGGAGGGGAGAGGAGGAGGAAGGAGGGAGGGGGGAGGGGAGAGGAGGGGAGGAGGGGGAGGGGAAGAGGCGGAGGAGGGGGGGGGGAGGTGAGAAGAGTGGAGGGGAGGGGGAGAGAGCGGGAGGAGAGAGGATGCGGGGGGGGGGGGGAGAGGGAGAGAGGGGGGGGGGGGGGGAGAGAGAGAGAAGGGGGAGGAGGGAGGGGAGGGGAGGGAGGGAGGGGGAGAGAGAAGGGTGAGAGGGGGAGAGGGGGGAGGAGGGGGGGAAGGGAGCGAGGCGGGGGTGGAAGGGAGGGAGGAGAGGGGGGAGGGGGGGGGGGGGGAGGGGAGGGGGGAGGAGGGGGGGGGGGAGGGAGGTGTGAGGGGGAGGGGAGGGGGAGGGGGGGGGGGGGGAGGGGGAGGGAGGGAGAGGGGGAGAGAGAGAGATCTGTGGGGGATGGGGAAGGAGAGGAGGGGGGGGGGGGCGAGGAAGACGAAGGGGGGAGAGGGAGAGAAGAAAGAGGGAGAGAAGGTTGTGAGGAGGAGGAGAGGACGAGGGAGGGGGGAGAGAGAGACAAGGGGGGAGGGGGAGAGAGAGAGAGAGAGAGGAGGGGGAGAGAGAGAGAGAGAGAGTGGGAGAGGGCGGGGAGAGGGAAAGTGGAGACGAGAGGGAGAGCGGGAGAGTGGAGACGGAGGGGGGGAGAGCGTGCGGATGATGAGAGAAGGGAGAGAAGAGAGAGAGAGAGGCGGAGAGGAGGAGGGGAGGAGAAGAGAGAGGAAGAGAGGAATGCGGAGGGAGAGAGAGAGGATGAACTGTGAGAGAGAGAGAGAGAGAGGAGAGAGGTGTGTTGTGTTGTCACGGTAACGTTAGCTTTGAGATGTAGCAGAGGATGTACTGTGGGGTGTAGCCCGCTGTATATTTGTGTTCACACTATTCTGTGTTTTAGGTGTCGTGGGTGTTGCAGTGGTGTGTAGTATTCTGGTGTGTGAGAGAAAGAGAAGTGCGATAGAGGAACTCGAGACGGGAGAGAGAGTGAGATGATGATGGGAGAGAAGAGAGAGAGAGTGTTGTCATACGGTAAACGTTAGCTTTGAGCTGTAGCTGTAGCAGAGGATTGTACTGTGGTGTGTCGACCGCTGGTATACTTGTTGTTTCACATATTTCTGTGTTGTGTGTGTGTGTTCAGTGTGTGTGTGTGTGAGAGAAAGAGAGAGAGAGAGAGAGAGGAGACGAGAGAGGAACGGATTGAGAGAGGAGAGGATCGAGAGAGAGAGAGAGAGAGGGGTGCTTGTCACTCGGTAACGTTAGCTTTGAGCTGTAGCAGAGGATGTACTGTGGTGTGTAGCCGCTGTATATTTGTGTTCACACATATTTCTGTGTTTTAGTGTCGTGTTCAGTGTGTGTGTGTGTGAGAGAAAGAGAGAGGGGGAGAGGTGAGGGGGCAGTGGGGGGGGCGACCGCGGAAAGTGTTTGGGGGAGGAGAGAGAGAGAGAGGAGACGAGGAGAGAGAGAGAGAGAGAGAGAAAGAGGTGCTGTCACTCGGAAACGTTAGCTTTGAGCTGTAGCAGAGGATGTACTGTGGTGTGTAGCCGCTGTATATTTGTGTTCACACATATTTCTGTGTTTTAGTGTCGTGTCAGTGTGTGTGTGTGTGTGGGAGAGAGAGAGAGAGAGAGAGAGGAGAGGGGTGCTTGTCCGCGGTAACGTTAGCTTTGAGCTGTAGCAGAGGCTGTACTGTGGTGTGTAGCCGCTGTATATTTGTGTTCACACATATTTCTGTGTTTTAGTGTCGTGTTCAGTGTGTGGGTGTGTGTGTGAGAGAAGAGAGAGAGAGAGAGAGAGAGAGAGGGCTTGTCACTCGTAAACGTTGCTTTGAGTGTAGCAGAGGCTGTACTGGGTTGTGTCGCCGCTGATATTTGTTCAAAAATATCTGTGTGTTGTGTGTGTCAGGTGTGGTGTGGGAAGAGAGGAGATGAGAGAGAGACGAGCGGAGTGAGTGAGTGAGTGAGTGAGTGTGTGAGTGAGTGAGTGAGTGAGTGTGTGTGTGTGTGTGTATGCTACCGGCTTCAAATCTCTGATTTCTGTCAGTGTTCAGGCCTGTCTGAGCACGAACACACCTACAGGACTGAACCGACCTCACCATGGACAAAGTAAGTTTCTGCACTCATAACTTCATATTATTTGCACGTCACAGCTGAGTAACTGTACTTTTAAAGGACCGGGCGCTGAAATATCATCTTAAATGCTGAAGTCTGAACTATATCGGTGAGATTTTGGTCGCGTTCAGCTGACAGGCTGGTTTGCTCGTTGAGTTAGCATGCTAGGCCGCTTCATATTACATAGTTCATATATACACTTTTATCACAACAGCAGCCTGAAATAAACACATTAGCGTGTTTAAATCAGGTTATACGATGTTTATTCATGGTTATCAGATGATTTTGTGTTTGAGCAATCTTCAAATCACTTTAACACATGTCATGCTAATGTGTTAGCATTGAGAGAAGCGCGAGCGAGACTTGCCAAAGCTTTGGTTCAACAGTGACGACCTGAATATGTTCATTTGACTAGTTTTGTTTTATTAAATATTATTAAAAAACTTCGATGAACTCGATTAAGCTCATATCCTCTACACACCTAGTGGACTAGACTGGCAACGCCCAAAGGTTGACATGCATCATCCTCCATCTGGATTTGAGTTTACTTTCTCAGCATAGATATTATTTAGATGTGTGTTTATTATTTGTGCATTTCTATTAGAGCTTACGTCCCCTCCTGGCATTGATTGCTAGCTAAATAAGTCATGCTTTGGATCTGTCAGATCATTGGCAGATGGGTTTTATGGTCAATCAGTGAGCCATTGATATTTTTCAGGGATTATGTCATGTGCAATAATGGTGTGTCTCTGTATGTAAACTGTCAGTAGATCTCTAGAGATTGAAATGAGGCTTTGGGATACAGTGTTCAATAGAATCATGTCCTTAATTCCAACTAAAACTGAAGTGAACTCGGGAAAATGTGTCTTCCCCCTCTGGACAACGATCTGTCTAATGTCAAGTGTGTTCATTTAGCACTTCTGGTATATTTCTAGTAATCGTTTGATTTTAACCCCTTTTTGTTCCTGAACGTTTTGAAGGCAGATTTCCTAAAAGGTCTACCTGTGTACAACAAGACAAACTTCAGCAGATTTCACGCGGACTCCGTATGTAAAGCATCGGTAAGATTTGCTGTTTTACAGTGTCCTTGGTGAGCTTGTTCACCATCATCTTTCTGAATATTCATTGAGCATTTTCACACTGCAGCTGTGAATTACATTTTCAGGGTTTGGTTCAATCATTAACAGGCCATTTTTTTTCTGTCTTACAGAACAGAAGGCCGTCAGTGTATTTGCCTACACGAGAGTATCCCTCCGAACAGAGTGAGTGCTGAGATGAATGCTGCTGCACAACCTTTTAAAATGTAGATCTGTGTTACATTATTAAAAGTGAAACTTGATGTTTCTCACAAAACACTTTGGTTTCAGTCTGAAGCTTCATTTTAGGGTTTTTTTCTCTCTCCTCGCAGTCATCGTCACAGAGAAGACTAATATCCTTTTGCGTTATCTTCATCAACAGTGGGACAAAAAGGCAAGTGTTCTTCAAGCTCTCATTTGACCAAGTTACTGCATGTTGAATTAACACATTTCATAACATTAAAACTCAGAAAATATATTGCCAGAATATCAAAGGTCCTCCCTCATGTGTGATTGGGGGTGTAATGGTACACAAAAATGAAAGAAAGAAAAAAGGTTTTTAATCAATTGAAAAAGCATGAAAAAGGCCAGTATAACAAACTGATAGTTTATTAATGAACTGTGTGAAGGTTTAACTACTGTTAGACCTGCCTGAAAAGCACTGTTTATTTCATATGTATCTTTGTTCCATTGTATTTGTGTTGAATGTTAAATGGATCCAATCCAATTTCAGTGAAAATGATTTGATGATGCAGCAATAAACTAGCTAATATACATTAATGCATGTGTTTTTGAACTTCAGAAGCTAATTTAAAACATGATCAAAACATGTCATCTATTTTAATGACAAAAGTTGAAATAAGTTAGCAAGTGACAAATATCAGAATTGACCCTTTGCAAAAACCCGCCCCCCTTCATTATTGTTGCTACGTCTGGTAAGCCGTGGTGCTCTCACGCCACACATCATGTTCTCACGCTGTGAAAAATACATTGTTGAGCAAAGAGGAAACTGACAGTGAGCAGACAGAGCAGGTTACTTTTGGTAAACAAATTTCCAGCTTTCAAATTGTCTTTTTTTTTTTTTTTTTAAAGAAAATTCAAACAAAAAATACCATTTGTGGCTTTTTAATGTGTCTTTGACAGACACGTGAACCGATCATCTCTTCCTCTTTATTAGTTATAGCACAAAATAAACATGAATGAACATCAGAAGGGAACTTGACTTGTTTCCTGTCTGGTTTGTCTGCGTTATGATTGGTCAGATCGCCTGTCAATCAAACTCCTGGCGAAGGGTCAATTGGCCAATAGTTGTTTGTTAAAAATCTGTTTTAGCCATCAGTGCGTCCCTAATACTTTTAAAATAGGACTTTAAAAAAAACCTACATTACTTATTTTAATTAGAATAAATATTTAATTCAAAACTTTTGGATTCATGTTGTTTTGTCCTATGTAATATTTGTTTAAAGATCGATATTGAAAATCCATCCATGATTTGATTTGTGTCCGAGTTCCTCTTTTTTAAGATGTTTGTGTTGAATTTACACTGAGAGAAAACCAAAAATACTAAATCCCTCATTGTCATTTTGTCCATGGAGAACTCAGACTTTAGGGGCCATTCACGCATTTTTGTGAATTAATATGTATGTGCTATATTATTGTACATGAAATACACATACAAAGTACAAAATACATTGAAATAAATGGAAAATCAATTAGGTGGAATGGAAAAATGCATTCTGGGTGAACTGTCTTTTTGTTCTACCCTACTAAGAAATGCAACTACTTCTCTCTCTCACCCCTCCTTGCTGAACTTGATCGATTTAGAAAGCGAAAGAAACCGCACACAAAGGAAAGCATTTGCACGTTTTTGTGAGCATCAGAGACCGCTTGCAATTGCAGATAGCATGCTTCCCACTAGGGCTGTCACGGTGAGGGAATTTCCCTTGCGGTAATTTTGAGTGGCTCAATAGCGCGGTATGCTGGAGTATCCCATAACACCCATATATGTATGTATGTGTATGTATATTATATTAATATATATATATGTATAGTGTTACGATATAACTAACTGGTCATATTCAGAAGACCAATGACTGGAACATTAGCGTGAAATCAGAAGTTAAGTAACACGGAGAATGACAAAATACGGTCCACATAACTAACATAACCTGACAATAGATCGAGGCTATCGTTAGCCTATATTAGAACAGTTAGCCCTAGTTGTAAGCTGATTTTCTAATCTACTGTGAACGAGACTTTCTAGTGATTTATCCACCTGCGCGCTATCTAGACGGCTGTCCAGTCGGGGACTTGCTTTTACAGTAATTTCCAGAAAAAAAGAAAAAAAAAAAAAAAGAAAAAAAAGAAAAGAAAAAGGAAAAAAAAAAAAAATAAAAAAAAAAAAAAAAAAAAAAAAAAAAAAAAAAAAAAAAAAAAAAAAAAAAGAAAAAAAAAAAAAAAAAAAAAAAAAAAAAAAAAAACAAGGGGTGAAAGGGACTGTCATTCAATTACACGTTCAGAAACGCTGATTCATTCATTCAAAGAGAGACGTAATGAAACACGCTGTTGAAATAATTTTAACTTTGAGCGCCACTTTAGAAGGCTCAGCTGACCAGCTATGTGTCGATGCTAAGACAGAGATTTCACTTTCCTTGGACATGACAACCTGTTTTCACAAATATATATGACTCTGCCTGGAGGACAAACGCAAGTAATCGCACGTGCTCAGTTGATCTCTCTCTCATTCACGGTCTGTTTAGGCTTGTTAAGTGCAAATCTACGGAGCTTCTGTACAAATCAGCATGGTACACATTGTTATCTTTACTAACTTGTTTAATATTCAGTCCACTTGCGTGACGTGTAAAACGAGAAGGGCATAACCTTACCAAAAAAGAAAACACGCAAAAATCGCGGTTGCTGCGGTTCTTGCATTCCTCTGCGGTTTGCTCGTCAATAGCGCGGTATTGCGATATTGGGGTTATCGCGACTGCCCTACTTCCCACCCCCACCCACCCACAATATTATTTGACCTCCCCCCCCCCTCCCCCCCTTTAGAATATTAATGCCCCCCATGTAGTTGCCTGGCAATCGGCTCTGGTTGCAGGTGAGAGCGAGACAAAACACAAATGTTATGGACAGGAGTGGGAAGCTTATTTTTAGCGGGAGCAGGACTGGAAATTTGTTCTCGCACAAACCTCTATCTAGCTACTAGAATGATGAATTTAAACTTCAGGTTTTTTTTAAATGTCTTGCAGAATGCAGCTAAAAAGCGAGAGCAGGAGCAAGCAGAAGGGGAGGGCGGCAGCCCAGCGCCTCCCCGCAAAATCGCCCGGACAGATAGCCAGGAGATGAACGAGGACTCCTAGAGGAACCCACCATCCGACAGCACAAGAACGGACACAACAAGCCCAAACACCCGCACGCCACACAGGAATTTCATCTCAGAAAGAAAGGAAATGGAAGAACACTTCTCTTACAGTGTGCTTTTTTTAATTTTACTGAGTGCTTCCTGATGCAGTCAGTGCCCCTCACCCAGCCCATCTGCCCGGTTCTGAACGTGCGAGGCACGACGGGTTTCACTGCCAGCTTTGACGATTCTGCTGAACTCTGAATCACGATATATGCGGTGGGGGGTATAGCGATATTCAACAAGCACATAATAACGAATGTCTGCTAAGAAGACGTGTGTGTGAAATTTGATTTGTTAGGAGACTTAATGCAGTGTAAAAGTTTAAAAACACCATAGTAATCTCAGCTGTGAATGACTGCTTTCAAGATATACTCCAAACACACAGGGTCTCTCTCTTCTGTGTCCAAAAAGGGAAAATTCAGAAATGTACAGCCACGTTCGGCAGATTTAGATGTAGTATTTTGTGTTGGTAATGTGACGGTCTTCCTAGCAGGTGCATACTTGTGCATGAAAGCACTGTTAGGACTGTTTTTCTGTTGTCACAGGTTGAGGATAACATTTCGGGTCATGTAAACAAATACAAATGTCAGTCTCTTTCACTTCCCCCGTTGTCATATAGGTTTTCAGTGCTGTGTTCGTTCCACACTCATAAACGGATCACTTGCCTTCAGATGCCTGGCTCGATATTTGACTTGATCCCTGTGTGCGGATTCAGTTTCAGTCTGTTTGCCTTCTAAATATGATGGAATTTTCCCAGGTTCGAGTTTAATAGTGTCTCTCCTTTATCTGGATTTGTGGTTTTAATTTGGTGTTCTGAGATTTAAGGTGCAGCGATGCAGCAGTTCCTCTTTTAACCTGCAGAGGGAGTCGGTGAGCTGTGGTTGCAGGATGATAGGCTACAATAAACAGGAGGAGCTTTACACATGAGGCTTAATACTTAAAGCAAGCGTGCTTTTGAGTCCACAAGTATACTGTTTTCATTGTGGCTGGAGACATGATGTGAGGTTAAATCAGCTGTTTCAAGCCATTTGCCTGCGAAATTCTTGTTGAAAAGATTGAAATTTATTGAAGCCATCAACATTAACAAAAAAGAATGCATGCAACATGTTTTGAGTAAAGGAAGCTTTTAAAACCTCTTGGGGGGGGGGGGGTGCAGAGAGCAGCCCATCTCGAGTTGAACTCTAGCTGAAAGAGATACAGCATTACTTACCGCTATTACACCTGCATTTGTATGTTCTTGTTCTTATGAAGCCTTCCCAACTTCTGTTTGAGGTCAACATTTTTTTTTGTGAGACTTAATAAAAATGAGACTTAAAAAGGTTTTTGTGTCAAGCCAAATTTAATTTAGATTTCAAGATAATTCATAAATTCAATGCGCTAGATCAGGGATCCTCAAATCTGGCCCACAAGATCCACTTTCCTGCAGAGTTTAGCTCTAACCCTAATCAAACACACCTGAGCAAGCTAATCAATGCCTTCAGGATCATTAGAAAATCACAGGTAGGTGAGTTTGATCAGGGTTGGAGCTAAACTCTGCAGCGCATTGGCCCTTCAGGGCAAGATTTGAGGAACCCTGCGCTAGATGATGGGTAACAGTCAGTGCATGTGTTCATTGAGGATGTAACAGCATATGCTCAACAGGTGTAATCCGCTTTAATCTGGACTTCTTACTGACCATGTAGATTTGGAAGATAGGGACTTAATGAAAGCGAAAAACAGACCTGTTGTTGCTCTTTTAATTATTTTTATAAGTTTTACATTAAATGAAGTCTTCTATTTGTCTTTAAAGTCATTGTATCACGTGGAAAGAGATTCTATTTAGATTCTATTATTGGATTGGGGGTTGCAGATTACCAACCCGCAACTTCAGTACACTGTGAAGAGGGAAGCTAACAACTGGAGCAACATTCTAATCTTTTAACATGTACTCGGGACAGATCGATAATCTTCTTCGTAAGATAATGTTCTCTCTACAGTATGTAGGGAATTTTTTTTAATTTAAAAAACATGCAAATTTTAATAATTTTTTTATATCATAGCTAAATTGAGGCAACCTAAAAAAAGAACCCAAAAGGTCAAAGGCTTAACGAAAGGAAAGGCAGTTCCAAATTGTGATGCAATGAAATGCACTGCTTTTGAAAAAGATTTACTCAATTTTTACATGGGATTTTTGCTTGGTGGCTATATATATTTAAAAAATCTTTTATTATTTACTTGAATGTCAATATCAGTCCTTTTTGACAGTCAATATAACACATTGCTTAAGTAGATTGTCACAGTACACACCATGTTGATTTTGCATCCAACGGTTAGTGTTCAATTAATTGCATCATATAATCCAGTGACATTGTGACAACTCACAATTAAAATAGAACAGATTCAACCCAATGTTATGAAGACCAAAGCGCTAAGGAGCATTGAGGAGGGGAACAAATAGATTCTTCCAATTAGTTTGGTTGTCATGTATTTTTAAAGCTTTTATAAATATGCATTTCATAATGCTTGAGGAAATGTTGAGGCACAATTCGTTTGCTGTACATGTGAAGCTAATTTTGATGAATAATTAAACTTATGGTACTAATATACTGTCCAATACGGATCCTAACAAAATATGTTCTGGTGTTTGAGTTTTGGGAAGGGTGTCATATATTTCACACTCTGAAATGGAATATAATTCATGGAGATGCTAGTTGGTGCCATTATTCTGTGGTACTGTGAGAATAGCTAATAGGCCTGACAGCAAAGTACTATATTTGGCGCAAAAACAAACCAACATGCTACTTTAACTTCTAACATTAAGAGACCACAGTCAGATTAGACATCACATTGAATTTAATGTGGATTAAAAGGAAGGAATTACAGTCTTTGCGATGGTACACGCTGTATAAAGGTCCTAGATCACATATTCTTTGTCTACATAAAGGTTATTTTTTTCTGAAAGACAATCCGTTGGCTGAACAAATACTGCAATCTATTAAACGTACTATTTTTATCCCTCTCAGCCTTGTTTTCAATGCTGTCAAAAATGTAATATGGCGCTACTCTCACTAAGGTCCATGTTAGAAGCATCGTGCTCTAGGGGTACTTTTTGGCAAGACACAATGGGTATG
Organism: Sinocyclocheilus anophthalmus; assembly: GCA_018155175.1. Classification (NCBI taxonomy): domain Eukaryota; kingdom Metazoa; phylum Chordata; class Actinopteri; order Cypriniformes; family Cyprinidae; genus Sinocyclocheilus; species Sinocyclocheilus anophthalmus. The sequence goes on along the minus strand of JADLZN010011958.1, from coordinate 118,614 downwards.
TTGCATGTAACACATTATGTGGATAATTGGTCAGCCAAACTGATGTATGCCAATCCAAATTTGCAGAAGCCCATGTACTAAAGCATTGAATCTTTGAGAAGCCAATTGCACTTCTTATTTCCCCAGGTGTTCACCATGTTCACCAGCTTTGTGGATGGAATATTCTGTTGCTTTACAGGGAAGTCTACTAACGTTGTGGTACCTATTGAGTCCTCTGAGCCCACCGATGGTTTTGAATTTGTTGAGGTAAAGCCAGGAAGGGTTCTGAGAGTTCGACATATTATCCCAGACAGACCAGTGGTTGAGGAGCCAGGGACTGGGGAAGGGGGTACGGTCAGCTGCAAGCGCAAAATCTCGGTGTACCGAAATGGACAGCTTCTGATTGAGAATGTCAATGAAGCCACCCATCCAGAGTTGGTCCGCTATCAGAATGGAGACAGCACTGTGGATACGGATGTTTCCAACTGTGAGGCTCCCACCGCAGGCCAGGCTGCTGAGCCCACACCAGGGTCGGGGGCCGCAGGACCGGCTACAGATACCAAACCTGCACCACAGCAAGTGCAGCGCAGACGGCGCAAACCCAAACGCTCCATTGTGATTGACTGTGAGCGGAAGATCACATGCTGCAAAGGTACTCACCCCGACGTGGCCTTGTTTTTCATACATGGAGTCGGGGGGTCGTTGGATATCTGGGGAAGCCAACTGGACTATTTCTCCCAACTTGGTTATGAGGTCATTGCCCCGGACCTGGCCGGCCATGGTGCAAGTTCAGCTCCTCAGATTCCTGCTGCCTATACCTTTTATGCTCTGGCTGAGGATGTTAGAATCATCTTCAAGCGATATGCAAAGAGGCGGAATATTTTAGTAGGACACTCTTATGGGTAAGGTAATTTACTCATTTGCCTGATAAATGCGGATACATTTCCCCACTCGTTTGAGCATTTTCTTTCTTGTCTCGCAGTGTCTCGTTTTGTACCTTCCTGGCTCATGAGTATCCGGAACAAGTTCATAAAGTTGTGATGATTAACGGTGGAGGTCCCACAGCACTCGAGCCAAGTCTCTGCTCTGTCTTCAATTTGCCCACATGTGTCCTTAATTTCCTGTCTCCGTGCCTCACCTGGAGCTTTCTCATGTAAGAATAATCGTCCACAGTCCTTGCCTTGCCCTTTGCCAGCTTAAACATGAGTGTCTATGTTTGGTAACTACCTTGTCCATTTAATGTAATAGTTTTTACTGAAGGCTGGAATTTGCTACACAACTTTTGCCCAGATTTTTGACCCGGTTTACAGTCTGGACGCTAGTTGCCAAAATCAAAGACAGTCTGCAGATTTGATTTGAGTCATCTGTTTATTTGTGTAGTGCATGATGGGCACAGTTTAAAAAGTTTGTCGGAGTCTGTGATCATCATACCCTACGTGATTTTCTATGACTTTCGGCAACTAGTGGCTTGTAAATTTGGGTAAAAATCTAGGCAAAAGTCATGTAGTATATTCCAGCCTTTAGTTAATAATATGTAGTTGCAAATTTACTTCTAGTTAGTGGAATGTCTAAAGTGGACTGTTGAGATAAAGTGTAACCCACATTTGTCCTTGCCTTGCCCTTTGCCAGCTTGAACACAAGTATCTCTGTTTGTGCTTATAGTAGTTTTTTTTTTTTTTACCAATAAAGATGCCTTTTTCTTTCCTCAAGGGCTGGATTTGCCCATCAGGGAACGAGAGAAAAGAAACTACTAAAAGAGAACAATGCCTTCAACGTGTCTTCCTTCGTTCTGCGGTCCATGATGAGTGGACAGTACTGGCCGGAGGGCGATGAGGTTTACCATGCTGAAATCACAGTGCCTGTTCTGCTGGTTCATGGCATGTACGATAAGTTTGTACCAGTACTAGAGGACCAACGTATGGCAGAGGTACAATTATTTTATGTTCCAAGCTTTGGGCCTCATCCATAAAGTTGTTTGTTTCAGTGGCAGTTGACCACAGATATTGGTGTGCGCAAACATATCACAAACTTTTTACTCCTGTGTTCACATTCTTATAGATCCTCTTGCTGGGGTTCCTGAAGATCATTGATGACGGAAGTCACATGGTCATGATGGAGTGCCCTGATGTGGTTAATACTCTCTTACACGAATTCTTCCTGTGGCAGCCAGCAACTGCCTCAAAACCCAAACAGGAATCAGCCCCCACAAAGACCACCAACACCAAACCTCCAGAGGACACAACGAGACCAAAAACCGCCCCAAAGTCACCATCCAAATCTCAACCAGACTTGATAAGACCAACAACTGCACCAAAAAGCATCAATACTGGTACAGAGACTCCAGTGGACATCAGATCTAAGGGCATGAAATAGCTGGTTTACTAATAAACAAGTGATGGTATACACCTAAAGCTGTTAAATTTGCTCTACTCTTCCATGCGGGCCAAATTTAATGGAACTGTTTGAATGTAGGATGTCATTAGATATTTACCAGTTGATGTTTGACCACAGCAAACAGACTGAAGGAACAGCTCAGAAGGATGTTTGTCCCAGAGCAGAGTGGTTTTTACCAACTTTTTGAGTAATATTCCTGAGGGGGTGTGTGTGTGTATATATATATATATTATATATATATAATATATATATACACCCACACAAACACCCAACAGTGACACACATATAAATCACAGAGATAAACACCAGCCCGTTCAATTAACGATTTGCATTCCTTTGCGTCTCCGTGGTGGTAAATATACACAGGTGCATTCTCAATAAATTAGAATGTTGTGGAAGAGTTCATTTATTTCAGTAATTCAACTCAAATTGTGAAACTTGTGTATTAAATAAATTCAATGCAGACAGACTGTAGTTTAAGTCTTTGGTTCTTTAATTGTTATTTTGGCTCACATTTAACAAAAAACAACCAATTCACTATCTCAACAAATTAGAAAACGTCATAAGATCAATAAAAAAAAACATTTCTAGTGAATTGTTGGCCTTCTGGAAAATATGGTCATTTACTGTACATGTACTCAATACTTGGTAGGGAATCCTTTTGCTTTAATTACTGCCTCAAAAGGCGTGGCATGGAGGTGATCAGTTTGATCAGTTTGTGGCACTGCTGAAGTAGTATGGAAGCCCAGGTTTCTTTGAAAGTGGCCTTCAGCTCATCTGCATTTTTTTGGTCTCTTGTTTTGTCATTTCCTCTCGACAATACGCCATAGATTCTCTTTGGGGTTCAGGTCTGGTGAGTTTGCTGTCCAGTCAAGCACACCAACACTATGGTTATTTAACCAACTTTTGGTGCATTTGGAAGTGTGGGTAGGTGCCAAATCCTGTTGGAAAATGAAATCATCATCTTCAAAAAGCTGGTCAGCAGAAAAAAGCATGAAGTGCTCCAAAATTTATTAGTAAACGGGTGCAGTGACGTTGGTTTAAAAAAAAAACAATGGACCAACACCAGCAGATAACATTGCACCCCAAATCATCACAGACTGTGGAAACTTAACTTTGGACTTCAAGCAACTTGGGCTATGATTTTCTCCACCCTTCCTCCAGACTCTAGGTTTCCTTGGTTTCCAAATGAAATACAAAAACTTGCTCTCATCTGAAAAGAGTACTTTGGACCACTGGGCAACAGTCCAGTTCTTCTTCTCCTTTGCCCAGGTAAGTTGCCTCTGATGTTGTCTGTGGTTCAGGGGAGTGGCTTAACAAGAGGAATGCGACAACTGTAGCCAGATTCCTTGACACGTCTGTGTGTGGTGGCTCTTGATGCCTTGACCCCAGCCTCAGTCCATTCCTTGTGAAGTTCACTCAAATTCTTGAATCGATTTTGCTTGACAATCCTCATAAGACTGTGGTTCTCTCGGTTTGTTGTGCATCTTTTTCTTCCACACTTTTTCCTTCCACTCAACTTTGTTAACATGCTTAGATACATCACTCTGTGAACAGCCAGCTTCTTTGGCAATGAATGTTTATGGCTTACCCTCATTGTGAAGGGTGTCAATTATTGTCTTCTGGACAACTGTCAGATCTGCAGTCTTCCCCATGATTGTGTAGCCTAGTGAACCAAACTGAGAGACCATTTTGAAGGCTCAGGAAACCTTTGCAGGTGTTTTGAGTTGATTAGCTGATTGGCATGTCACCATATTCTAATTTGTTGAGATTTTTGTTAAATTTGAGCCAGACATCATAATTAAAAGAATCAAAGACTTAAACTACTTCAGTCTGTGTGCATTGAATGTATTTAATACACGAGTTTGACAATTTGAGTTGAATTACTGAAATAAATGATTTTTTCCACGACATTCTAATTTATTTAGATGCACCTGTATGTGCTTAAATGGGATTAATACGTCCTATGACATTGTCAGCCCAAAAGTAAAAACCTCAAGATGAAATATTCCAAATTCTGTAACATGACAGTGCCATACTGTTACTGGAAGCATTTACTGTAAAAAAGATTGAACTATTTTATGTATTTCAGGCTATTACTAGCCTTTATTTTATTTAACTAATATCAGATGATTTCTGAGTTATTCAGCAGAGTATTGTTCTGGTCACTTGAAAAGCAGTTGTTTTTTGAAATTTCCATGTTTAGGTTGTCTTTTTATTTTTAAGTACACCAGCCCTGTTGTTGAAATTGTCTAAAATAAAAAGCTAGATCTGCTTCTGCTTCTTACAAATCAGCTTACCTACTACAGTCCATACTTTTTAATATGGTTTCTGCAGGTTTTATGGTAAATATACGACCTTTTAGCAATGATGAAAATGCATAAAATAAATGTAATAGAATACCATACATGAATATATTCTCTACATATGTTTTGTATTAGCAACACTTCAAAGTTTGAAGATGCAAATTCCAACTGATCACCCATTACTTTAATACATTTTACACAAAGTTTGCAACATGTAATGCCTTAATTTCTGAAGGCATGAATTAAAGACTTCAAGACCTGCCGAAACCCTGATTGAATGCTGTGAAACATGCATTTCAGGTAAATCAGCAGGTTCATGAAATGGGCATTTAGCATCATAACTATTAAAGAACTTAGTCAGTATTCAAAAATGAAAACAATTAAACAATAGCGTCTCATTTTTAGCTAATTAGTCCTTTAAAGGCAAAAACAATGACTTTTTTTTTTTATTTAAAGTTTTTACAAAAAAACACTGACAGATGATCTGCAGCTTGGATTCATAGGCATACGAAAGGAAAAGCAGAGAATTTTCAGTATGGAAATAAACCACATACCTTTATTTGCCAAGCAAGACAAGCTTTTACACAAAGAAAAAAAAGTCAGAGTCTGCTTTGGAGACTTTTATTTACTTTTTACTTCAGAGGAATGAAGCGGGAAGAATGAGTGGCTCCAATACCCGGACGACCGTGTTTAACAGGCTTGTATGTGATGGAGAACTCTCCAAGGTAATGACCAATCATCTCAGGCTGGAAAGAGACAAAATTATACAAATCATTAGCCATCAAAAACCACTCATTCATTCACAATGCATTCTTCAATAAAAACTAGGGCTGCACAATTAATCGAAATTAAATTGCAAATTCACGATTAGGCAGAAGCTGCGATTGTCATGCGTATCTTTCAGTAAAGCACGGTTCTGTGATCAGCAGTAAATCTCCATCCGAAGGCCAGAGGGCGCTCTCGCGCTGAAACCCAGGAAATGCCTGGTTGCTAAATAAACAGAAGATTTAACTGCTTTGATCAATTCAACGTGACTAATAAACACACGACAATATATCGGAGTTAGTCTTATAATTTTTATTATAATAAAGTATATAATAATGCAATGCTAATCGACATAGTCTTTATCACTGCTTAGAATACTATGAAATATGTTACGTGTTGCATTTACTACACAGAGCCATAGTTCACTGACAAGCTACGCAAACAGCTTTCATAATCGCAGAATGATTTCTTCGATTTCATAATCGCGCGATTAAATCGTCTGCGATTATTTCCGCAGCTTGTCAGTGAACTACGGCTCTATTTAGTAAAAGCTGCTTCATCTGAAAGCACGTGATGGAGATATACTACTAATCACAGAACCGGCTTTACTGACAAGATGCGCATGACAATCGCATTCGATTAATCGTGCAGCCCTAATAACACAACCATATCTAACGGCTTAGTGGGACAGAGTCCTTGACGTGACAGCAAAGCCACAAAAAGCAGCACTGTGATTATTTTTGACAAACATTTTAACGGTATGCTTCATGCCTACCTTGATTTCAACCTGGTTGAAGGTCTTGCCGTTGTACACGCCGACCATGGATCCAACCATCTCCGGCAGGATGACCATGTCTCTCAGGTGAGTTTTCACCACCTCTGGTTTCTCCATCGGAGGTGCCTCCTTCTTGGCCTTGCGGAGACGCTTGAGGAGAGACTGCTGCTTCCTCCTGAGGCCACGGTTCAGCCTCCTCCTCTGTCTGGCACAGTAGAGCTGCATCAGCTGCTCACTGAGGAACACACACCAGCTTATTCAATATTTCTACAGTTGACGAAACCTTAATTCAGAAGGTTGGCAAAGAACAAGTGTTTAAGACCGTTAAAGTTCAGGTTACAATAACAGGGTTTCTACAGATATGAACAAGTTAAATTTAAGACCCTTTTAATACCACCTTGCATGAAATTTAAGACCTAAGCCGGTGATGGAAACACACATTATATTGCATATGTACTATTTAATGTGTTTATGGTAAAAAGAAAACAAAATATCATCGCTGTCATAAAAGAAATTATCATTTCGATACACAGTGAACTTTTCATTACAAAAATATTGGCACAGGATCATTGACTACATTAATATTCCTACAAATTAAGGTCTTAAATCAGAGCAGTTATTTCAAATTCATAAAGTCATGGTGTTAAATATCGCACGCACTGCAAGACAGTCTCAGTATTTTAGTTTTCCGAAACAAATATCCTCAAATCAGCATACATTTACTTGAGATGCAGAGATGATATGAAGTTGTCTTTTCGGAGAAACTGAACAAAATTGAGTTTGGGGAATGAACCCATAGGCAGATTTTTTTTTAAGAGCATAAACTCACTTCATTTAGTTCACTTAAGTCATTTTGCTTCTCAAGTGTTTGTAGGCATTTGCACTGGAAAACAAAAATGCTGAAGAAAAGCAATGCGATCAGTAAAAGCTATTTTTCCATATTCTAGCTTTTTGGATAAGCACCGAAGATCTGTTGTCATATTTTCAACTCTGAAGCATTGCTAACAGACATTTACATTTAGAGACCGTATTGACGTGTTCCAATCAATTCAGTCTTTATCTGGAATTTTAAGAAGTCACACATTTCCCTTCATAAGACCTGCAGAAACTGTGTTATCTAAAACAGGTCAGCTCGGATATTCCAGCATATCGTGTCCCTCAGAAGAATGCTGCCACTGCCACTGGAGGCAACCATTCCTCGCTTCTCTCGACATGTTTCACCTTCAGACGACAGAGCTTTGACTCACTAGGACATGTCCAGCAGCTGGTCCAGGTCCACACCTCTGTAGGTGAACTTCCTGAAGGTGCGCTTCTTCTTCTGCTCGGCGTCCGCCTGTGAGAAACACAACCACCGTCAGCCGCCCTCCACGGGCCTTTCGGTAACTCTTAGCGTGTTAACGAACACATAAACAGCGAGTAGCACAATAAAAACATGCCTATTTGATTGTATTTAAACGGACGCAGGAATACCATCGCGCGTGATTTAGAACTACAGCACAAGCCTGAAGCCGCTAATCGAACACCGAAGCTTTCATTCCGCGCGAAAAATAATGGCCTGAAAGCGTGCATCCATTCTTAAGTGAGCTTTATTCACATTTTCTACTCTGATATGCATCATATTTACAGTAGATTGATTTGGATTATTGGATATAAATTAGACGTGAACCTACCATCTTGAGAGACTCCCGGAAAAGAAAAATTGCGGGACAGACGCGGTAATATCGCGAGAGTTCAGGGAAGACTTAAGGGCAGTTTAGTAAGTCGCCCACTAGCGGAGAGGAGGAGGATAGAATTATTTTACTTTGAGTGATTTGCTGTATATAAAACAAGAAATCAACGCACCGTGGCACTCTGTAGGTCAGTAGGATTTTTTTTTGTAAAGAAACAAAGACTAACTTTTTATATATATATAGCTCTCAACTATTTTAAACAGCTTTTTAAAATAGCTATTATGCATTCAGCTTTCTTAACCTCCTATCTTGAAGCTACACATTAATATTCATACCCAGTGAAGCTAAAATTGTGGTTATAAGTGTAAAGACCGCCTGAGACATAGGCCTACACTTTCCCTTATACAATCCCTCAAAAGTGTATCATGGTTTCCGCAAAAATATTAAGCAACAAAGACTCAAATTTGTAACATTTATAATCATAAGAAATGTTTCTTGAGCAACAAATCAGCATATTAGAATGATTTCTGAAGACTGGGAGTAATGATGCTGAAAATTCAGCTTTGACTCAGGAATAAATGACATTTTAAAATGTATTCACAGAAAACTACGGTGACGCATTGCTGCCACACACATATTTTTTTCCCCACTCAATTATGTCGTAATAACGAGATATGTCATGTCGTTTTAACGACATCTTTTCTCGTTTTGACGACATCTTTTCCCCCTCGTTTTTTTTGGTTTTAAACGACATTCTTTTTCCTCGTTTGACGACATCTTTTCTCGTTAAAACGAAACCTTTTCTCGTAATAACGAGATGTTATGTCGTAAAAACGATATAATTACCTTGTTAAAACTACATCTTTTCTTGTAATAACGAGATGTTATGTCGTAAAAACGATATTATTATTATTATCTCGTTAAAACGACATATTTTCTCGTAATAATGAGATGTTATGTCGTAAAAACGATATTATTATTATTATCTCGTTAAAACGACATATTTTCTCGTAATAACGAGATGTTATGTCGTAAAAACGATATTATTATTATCTCGTTAAAACGACACATTTTCTCTTAATAACGAGATGATATGTCGTAAAAACGATATTATTATTATCTCGTTAAAACGACACATTTTCTCTTAATAACGAGATGATATGTCGTAAAAACGATATTATTATTATCTCGTTAAAACGACACCTTTTCTCGTAATAACGACATCTTTTCTCGTACTACAGATAATGTCTTAAAAACTATATTAGTATTATCTGTTAAACGACACATTTTCCTCGTAATACGAGATATTTCGTAAAAAAACGATATTTTATTATCTCCGTTAAAACGACATCTTTTCCTCGTAATATGAATGTTATGTCGTACACACGATATGATTTATTATGCGTCGTTACACACGACACTATTAGTATCTCATTAAATGACACCTTCCTCGTATAACGAATATGTCGTAAAAACGATATTATTATTATTATCTCGTTAAAACGACACATTTTCTCGTAATAACGAGATGATATGTCGTAAAAACGATATTATTATTATCTCGTTAAAACGACATATTTTCTCGTAATAACGATATCTTTCGTTTTAAAACGACATCTTTTCCCTCGTTTGACGATTTTTTTTCTCGTTAATCGACACCTTTTCCTTGTCGTCAAACCGATATTATTATGAATCTCGTTAAACGACATATTTTCCCTTCGTAAGAAGAGATGTTATGGCGTAAAACGATTAATTATTAATCTCGTTAAACGACATCTTTTCCCCTCAATAACGAGATAGGTCGTAAAAACGATATATTATTATCTCGTTAAAACGACATCTATTTCTCGTATAACGAGATGTTCTTCTTAAAAACCATATTATTGATTATTACTTTGTACAACGACACCTTTTTCTTTTCCCCCCGCGTAATAAAGAATGTAATGTCGTTTTAATGACATCTTTTCTCGTTTTGACGACATCTTTTCTCGTTAAAACGACACCTTTTCTCGTAATAACGAGATGTTGTCATTTTAACGACATCTTTTCTCGTTAAAATGACATCTTTTCTTGTAATAACGAGATATGTCGTCAAACATATTATTTATTTCTCGTTACACACACCTTTTCCTCGTAATAAACAAGATTGTTGTCGTTTTCACGACATTTTTCCGCTCGTTGCACGACATCTTTTCTCGTTAAAACGACATCTTTTCTTGTAATAACGAGATGTTATGTCGTAAAAATTATATTATTATCTCATTAAAACGACATCTTTTTCTCGTAAAATTTTTTTTTTTTTCTCGTAATAACGACATATTATGAAATAAAAACGATATGTTTTCCCGATTATTATAGATATATGGTAGGCTGTATGTGAGCGAGCTAAGCGACTGTCTGCGCTGCTGTCGCCACAGTCTGACATAAACCAGGATCTGCACGCTGCTGAAATTATTGAAATACACTGTTTTAAATGTATTTTAATGTAATGGTTTTAATTGTAAGCGGCATGTTTATTAGGATTAATCTCCAATCTGTCTACAATATAGTGTCAGTATAACAATATAGTCCAATAACTGCACTCAAACCAAGCGGCAACCTCCCGCTCTCTCTCGTGAAGCCAACACGGAAGTTACTTAAACTGCAATTCATCGACTGGCCGCTAGAGGCTGGCTGCAAAAGGGAGTCAATCCCATAGACTCCCCATGTTAAAATGCCCAACTTTACAGCAGAAAAAAACGTTTACAGCCTGGTTCTAAAAATTATTTTGGTTTATATAGCTAATTTTGCCCTTCATGACAAACTCTGTTTAAATTATATTAAGCCTTAAAATTCTGCATAATTAATGGCGTGGCCACTTGAGTGACAGGTGGAATGCCGCTGCTGTCACCATCGTCGAGCTAGGTGGGCGTGGTTTCAGCAACCTGCTCCCGCCTCTTTACCCATTTCCGATTATCCGGGAGTGACGCGCGGTCAAGATGGCCCACTTTTGAGCTTCAAAAACCTCTTCAGGAATCTACGGGTGACGTCACGGACACTATGTCCATGTTTTTATACAGTCTATATGACTCAGAACCCATCCGCCTTAGGCATGAAGCCGATCAAAACGTTATTTGTTGAATAATCGACCTCTGGGCTTAATATGTCTTTATTTTGAATTGACTGAAGTTTGTTTAACAACGAAATCAAAACTACTAGCTAATATAAATAATAATTATTATTATCTTTAGTTCTGTTTGGCAAAACGAAAATTACGCGAGATTTTTTTGTATTTATTGTTTTTGTTTTTTTTGTTCGTGGGTTAAAAAATGAGCTTGCTATTTGTGCGTGGGCGGCCCTAAGAACGCCACTTTTTCTCTCAGCCTGTCTTTACTGCCTATATCCCGTCACACAGAATAAGAGTTCATCTCATGTACTGCTCTGCAAATTATTCACAATAATGTTTCTTCAAACTGTCTGGCTGTTGTATAGGCTATATTTCTTGCAAATATACATCTCATATAAAGCACAACACTGCTATTCTCAGTTCGGCGGCGCCGGCGCGATCCCTTAGGCTACATGATAACAGAGGAAAGAAATGTCTGCTTTATTTTCTATACTTCCACAATAAAAACAAAACGTTACAAATTGCTTTTGTAAAATAACAGGGCGGCAGCTTTTTTGTTTGTTTTTCTGGTGCACCTTGTTATGTCTAAAGGTCTACTTGAATAAAACAATCGAAAACAAATTTGTTTTTATTTAATTCGTAGCCTATAGCCTAAATTCAACAAGAGGTACTATACAGTCTTTCCCGTCTGAGCTCATCTGTGTTTTGTGCTCACACCCAGGTTAGCCTAACGCAGTAAACCGTAAGCAAGGTGTATCTAATATATATATATATATAATTAATATATATATGATACACACACGACACAACCAAAGACAAAACAAGTAGATATAATAGAAAAATAGAAATGTTTTTGTTTGTTTGTTTTTTGTTGTTGTTTAAAAAAAAAAAATATAGAGCAGTAGATTAAAATAGAAGAGAACGTGTTAGAGTTAAGGGTCAAATAATGGTGGAACAGATGTGTTTTTAGTTGTTTCTTGAAGGTGGTTAAGGACTCAGCTGCTCGGATTGATTTTGGCAGGTCATTCCACCAGGAGGGAACGGTTAATGAAAAAGTTTGTGAAAGTGATTTTGTGTCTCTTTGAGATGGCACAATAATATGCCGTTCCTTGCAGACGCAAGCTTCTAGAGGGCACATAACTCTGAAGTAATGAATTTAGGTAAATGGGTGCAGAGCCAGTGGTGGTTTTGTAGGCAAACATTAATGCCTTGAATTTAATTGCGAGCAGCTACTGGTAGCCAGTGCAAAATGATGAACAGAGGTGTACTATGCGTTCTTTTCGGCTCTTTAAAGATTAATCTTGCAGCGGCATTTTTGGATTAATTGTAGAGGTTTGATAGAAGTGGCTGGAAGACCTGCCAAGAGAGTATTGCAATAGTCCAGCCTGGATTGAACAAGAGCTTGAACAAGGAGTTGTGTTGCATGTTCTGAAAGAAAGGCCCTGATCTTCTTAATTTTGTATAAAGCAAATCTGCAGGACCGGAGCTTTTTTAGCAATGTGGTCTGAGAAATTCAGTTGATCATCAATCACAACTCCAAGGTTCCTTGCTGTCCTGGAAGGAGTTATGGTTGATGAGCCTAACTGGATGGTGACATTTTGATAAAGTGATGGTTTTGTTGAAACCACAAGCAGTTCTGTCTTAGCCGGGTTGAGCTGAAGGTGATGGTCCGTCATCCAACAGAAAATGTCTGTTAGACAAGCTGAGATGATAGCAGGTATTGTCAGATCATCAGGATGGAATGAAAGGTAGAGCTGAGTGTCATCAGCATAGCAGTGATATGAAAAGCCATGTTTCTGAATGACAGAACCTAGTGATGCCATGTAGACAGAGAAGAGAAGTGGTCCAAGTACTGAGCCCTGAGGCACCCCAGTAGCTAGATGTTGCGACTTGGACACCTCACCTCTCCAAGATACCTTGAATGACCTATCTGAGAGGTAAGACTCAAAACACTGGAGTGCAGTTCCTGAGATGCCATTTTCCAATAGGGTTGACAGGAGAATCTGGTGGTTCACCGTATCAAAAGCAGTGGACAGATCCAGCAAGATAAGTATAGAAGATTTGGAAGCCGCTCTTGCCAGTCTTAGGGCTTCAACAACTGAAAGCAAGGCAGTCTCGGTCGAATGTCCACTTCTGAAGTTATTAATAATAATTATTATTATTATTAGCCTATTAGAAAATCTCTTTATTTCTTTTTTGTTCGTATTTCGATTTGTTGTTAAATCAAACTTCAGTCATTCAAATAAAGTAATATTAAGCCCAGAGTCGATTATTCTAAAATAACCGTTTTGATCTGATCATAGCCTAAAGGAGTCATGGGTCAGTGCAGTTATTGGATATCACTATATTGTAGACAGATTGGAGATCAATCCTAATAAACATGTCGCTACAATTAAAACCATTACATTAAAATACATTTAAAACAGTGTATTTCAATAATTTCAGCAGCGTGCAGATCCTCGTTTATGTCAGACTGTGGCGACAGCAGCGCAGACAGTCACTTAGCTCGCTCACATATAGGCCTACCATATATCTATAATAATCGGGAAAACATATAGTTTTTGTGACATATGTCGTTATTGCGAGAAAAAATATGTCGTTTTAAGGAGAAAATATGTCGTTTTAACGAGATAATTACATCGTTTTTACAACATAACATCTCGTTTTTACTAGAAAATATGTTGTTTTAACGAGAAAACATCTCGTTTTAACGACATATTGATGGAAAAAATGTTATGGCAGCAATGCGTCACCGTAGACAACATTTTTGATCAAATAATGTGAGCATTAGAGACTTACAAAAACGTTTTTAAAAATCTTACCAACCCTAGACTTTTTAGGTGGTAAATTCAGTTCAGTTTTGTTCTATGGAATGTATTCATTATATTAGTCTTGATGGAAATATAAATACATTTATATATAAATAATATATAGTTGACATAAAACACATTTGGGAAGCTGACTTGTCCTGTGGCATGACATTCTATTCTATAACTATTTTAAACAGCTTTGTTTAAAAAAAAAAATCCTTTTATAAAACGGATAGTTCCGGTCCTTGATTCTGATTGGTTGAGCCACGTTCTGCTTGGCAACCACAACTGTTTCTGAGGAACTACCTTGTTTGGTGGAATAATACTGTTTTTATTTATATCATTACACTTTATTTGCTCTGTTTTATTCTGTGAAACCTTACTACATATATGGAATAACCATTTTATAAAAGCAATAAGCCCCGTGAAGTCGTGGTTTACAGTGAATTTATAACAGCTAAGGGGTGTTGTTAGGCACGACGTGAAGCGGAGTTTCACTGTAAACCAGCTTCACGGGGCTTATTGCTTTATGTATTCAGCTTTAATGACCTCATATTGTGAGACTACATAGAATATTCATACTTAATTTTGCAAACCCAGTGAAGCTAAAAAGATAATTGTAAGTGAAAAAAAAATGCCTGAGACACTAACTTTCCCTTCAACATTCATATAAACCCTTGATGTTGAATTTGAAGGACATGTTATATGTGAACTGTAATATATTTACAGTAATATAATACTGGGATGATGACATACTATATAAAACTGTGGACATTGCACTTCTTTTCCCACCGTCTAAAAAAACTATTTTTTAAATATTTGAAAGGGAAGAGATAAATGTAAAGCCTTTTTTGTCAATTCAGAAGCAAATAAACCGTCGCCTCAAAGCATTTTCACAACACTGTTTCTTTAAATCATTTATTTCAAATAAACTCTCATTTTTGTGTTTTTCTTTTTTTGCATAAGTGCAAAGTGCACTAACAGCCACCTGAGGGAAGTCTACGTCCTTAAATAAAAAACAAGAAAAGCGCACATATATTATTAGTACAAAATTCTTTAAAAAATTGCACAGTTTAGGTGTATAATACACATCTGTAGTCTATTTCAAACTTAAATAAAATGGTAAAAGTCTCAAGAGTAAACAAAATTCACAAAATTGAAAATAAAAACATTTCCCCACTAACATAACCAAAGCTGAATAATTGGGAGACCCTGTCGCTGACGTCTGGTGCATCTGTTCTGTGCTGATGTTTGACCAGACGATCTGAATCTATTGCTAAATACTTCAGTAGTTCAGTCCTACTACAAAATATAGAGGAGTACTGTGGTCTCCTATTATCGGATTCGAGCCCCTGTTCACAATTTACACACAATAAAACCCCTTTTATTTGCTCTGCAATGTTCAGAAAGACCATCCCAAATCCAGTTCTTGCACTCAAAACGTCTGTATCCCTGACGATGTGTATTGCATTGGGGCTGGGAGAGCAGCTCAGCGCCGGTAGGGGTGGAAGCCCTGTACATTGTGGTTCTGTCCTCGTCCGAAGCTGCTGGGGGCCGGTTGGGCTCCTGATGAGGGTGCGGAGGGGGCTGCGGCGTATGAGGCAGTTTGCTGGCTGGGGTCTGCAAAGCTATGACCAAAAGCACTCAGGTCCTGCCCATAACCTGTCTCAACAGACATGAATACACAGGACGTGATATTAAACACCAGTAAACTTTAAAGCACAACATGCGACTAGGCTTTCCGAACATGTGTTGTAGCCCCTCAACGTTTTGCGTTAGCTGGATTTTCTCACTTCTCAAGATAAAGGCCATGTACACACTGCAGCTAAATACAGTCGTCACTTCTCATAAGACCAAAGTATACTTTAGTTTTTACGCTAGGGCATGCATACAGTGCACGTGATTTTCTTATTTTTTTACGCTAATTTGTTTGTATGAAAAGTGTACTATATTTTTCATGGTATACGAAAAATCAATTTCCTTAAAGGGATAGTTCACCCAAAAAAGAAAATTCTGTCATCATTAATTCAAGTTGTTGCAAACCTGTACGAGTTTCTTTCTTCTGCGGAACACAAAAGAAGATATTTTGAAGAATGTTTGGCTTCCATAGTATGGAAAAAAATACTATGGAAGTCAATGGCTACCGTCAACTGTTTGGTACAACAACTTGAAAACATGATGACAGAATTTCAGTTTTTGGGTGAACTATCCCTTTAAGGAAATCGATTTTTCATCATTAAAACTGTCCAAATTTGTCAATGTAGCTGCAATAAAACGTTTTAAATATAAAATGTTCAAAAAACACGCTCAAAGTCTTTTTAGATTATGTTTTTAAATGTTTGACTTCCTACATACATAACTTAAAAAGTAGCACATTCTTAAAAGAATTCTTCAAGGTCGTTATAGGAGCATCTTGCACAAATCTTATTCCACTTCTGGAGAACGATGGTGATTGGCGCACAGTATATAAAATAATTTGTGCTCCGCTCATGCAAAAGTAAAGGAACTGGGATTCGGTTGTGTTGCGCAGATAACTGGTCTTAGCTGCAGGTTTTGGATGGGAACTACCTCTTATCATAAATCCATGGTCTAAATATTGAGAGCAGATTGTATTTGCTAGTTTTTGGTATTGGAAACCATACCATACAAAAATAGACACCTGTGTTAATGAGCGGTTGCTTAAAGAGTTAACAGATATCCGCAACTCTAGTTTAAACAAGTACACAGACATTTTTATCAGTCATATCTTCTCCAGAGAAATAGTGCCGACACTGGACAAAGACGAAACTCTCTAGTGTGCACAGATTGTCAATTGGAGTATCCTTTAATGGGAATGCATTCAGCTGTACACATACGCTAACTATTTGCAGTAAAACTGAAGTATACTTTGGATTTATGAGAGTTAAGTCCCGAATTTTATAATTGTACAACCGTGGTTTACTAATTTCCATGCATTTCTCTAATATTACTTTGGTTGAAAATGGGCAACACAAGCAGATTGAACTGTTGGCATCCACGTTTCTTGTTGCTGTGGTTATCACAACATCAATTCCGCACACACACGGAATTTACTCTTAAAAGCAGCTTTGCAGTGTGTACGAGGCCAAAACGACTGAAAACAAAAGTATGATGAGAAATAGGTCATGAAAAACACATTTAAAGCAGTCTGGACAAAAATAAAACAGAAATACCAAGGCAGAAATGCATTTCGGAGAGAATTTATTCAAAAGTCTCTAGATGAAAGTGAAACAGACTACGACGTGAACACAAATGAAGAGAAATGGATTACTTTTAAGAGTCAAGTAAAGAATTGAATTGCCAGCACTCGCCGAATCTGCACAGATTTGTTTAGGCGTGATTGTCACACGCTGCGTGAGGGGCACAAAATCCACAGAAAACCCAGTAGAGACAATATTAGATCATCCTTTTGGCAGCAAAGCAATGCAGCGACTGGAAAAAGAACATCTGAAGCAAGCCGTCAGTTTTGTTCATATAATAAACTACAGCTACAAGCCAGACGAGTTACAATATTGTCTAATGGCGCTTCAAGAGAGATTCAGGTCAAAAGAAAACACAAACTTGGGAGTTTATTTCATATAAACATCCGTCTTTTGAGGCCCCCTGAATGACATGTAGCTGTACTTTAGTATATCCCATGAAAAACCGAAGAGATTGATGTAGAATATGCATATGGCATATGCATATTGTACATGGGATGCATGAGAAACAGAACTGAAGCCTTATGGGTCCACAGGCTGATGTTTGTTCTATTGGGTTTGAGTGATTGTAGGATGCAGTTGCTCACCTACCTGCGCTATATCCCTGCTCTTCCTGTACATAAGTGTGAGAAGGACGCGTTGGTCCGTAGGCAGAGGGGTCCTGAGGATAGTTACCCAAGCCTAGCAGGGAGATGAGGAGACCAGGTTGACTCGACCCAAAGAGAGTCTGACTTAACTACTACCTTACAGCTCCTACCCAAGTGAACGCTGCCCTCTCCTGCTCTCGGCTCATGGACAGAATATGTGGATGGATCGACCCCACGCTCTTTCTAAATGAGTATGTTTAGCAGGCTGCTTGGCCATCGAGGTGCTGATGAATGGAAGCAAAGCAGCGGCGTGACATACAGCGGCTGATGAGACCACCCATACATACATCCAGCCCACACAGACAGCCTGACCCCATGCTAACAGCCCTCTATCTATGGCAAAGAAAAGTGACTGGACTAAATCAGGCTTAAAGACTTTATCCTTGATTGTCTGGCATAAAATTCATTGTTATGTTTGTTAAGCCCAATACTGACATTTTCAGTATTGATACTGGTGTAAAGATGCATATTTACCTCTCAGATTGATATTAATGCGAGCCTGACATAATAACTAAAGCTGTGCGTTTTGTGAAGCAAATGAGAGTGGTGCTTGCACATGAAAAACTCGCCAGAACAATACTAGACAGCTGTTGGTGGTAAAGTATGTGGTTGTTAGGGCGATCTGAATGATTGCTAGGTAGTAGCTAAGAATGGTTAGCGTTTTCTGTGTGGTTTCTAGGATGTTCTGAGTGGTTGTTAGGACATATATGATAACTATTTGGTTGCTAGGACTTTGCTGTGTGTTTTGGTAGTGTGATCTGGGTGGCTGCTAAAGTGTACGACTGCTAAGGTGTTCTGGGTGGTTGCTAAGATGTTGTTATGTGGTTGGTATGGTGATCTAAGAGGTTTCCAGGATGTTATGCAGTTGCAAAGATGAGAGTTGTTGAAAGTAAGATGCAAAGCTGTTGCTAGGTTGTTCTTGGAGGTTGCTATGTAGTTGCGAAGGTGTTCTGGGAGGTTGCTAGGGCACAGTTGGGGGTTCTGAGTGGTTGCTAGGATATTACTAGGGTGCTAGGATGTTGCTATGCAGTTGCTAGAATGTTCTGAGAATTGTTAACATTATGCTGTGAGGTTGCTATGGTTTTCTGGGTTGTTACTGCAGGATATGATTTTTAAGGTGTTGTTTTATGTTGTTAGGGTTTTGTTATGTTGTTATACAGTTGCAAAAATTAGAGTGGTTGGTAATGAGTAGCTATGTGGTTGCTAGGGTTTTCTGGATGGTTTCTAAGAAATGTAGTTGTTAAGGTGTTCTGAGTGGTTGCTTGGACATTGCTCTACAGTTGCAAAGATATCCTGGGTGGTTGTTAGCATTTTACGGTGCGGCTGTTGCTAAAGTATATGGCTGCTAAAGTGTTCTGGGTGGTTGCTAAGATGTTCTACTGTGGCTCGCGCCCCTCTACACGTGATCTAATTATGGTTGTGCCTGTGTCCATTGTTTATACATTTGCAAAAATGAGATTTACTGATAGTAAGATGTTTGTTTTTAAAGCTGGTTGCTAGGTGCACCTTATTGGAGTCTGTTGATATGTAGTTGACACAAAACCGGAGTTCCTGGGACCGGTTGCTTAGGACCATGTTGGGGGTTATGATGTGGTGCTAGGATATTACTTAGGGTGCCCTTTACTAGGTTGTTGCTATGCAGCTGCTAGAATGTTCTGAGTGATTGTTAACATTTTGCTGTGAGGTTGCTATGACCTTTCTGGGTTGTTATAGCAGGATATGATTATTAAGGTGTTGCTTTATGTTGTTATATAGTTGCAAAAATTAGAGTGGTTGGAAATGAGTTGCTATGTGTGCGAAGATGTCCCTAGTGGTTGTTAGGTGGGGGTCTGGGTGGTGGCTAGGGAATTCTTGGTGGTTTCTAAGGTATGTAGTTGCTAAGGTGTACTAGGTGGTTGCTAGGATGTTTAGGGTGATTGCCAGGATATTGCTAGGGTGTTTTGGGTGGTTGCAAGACATCAAAGTTGTTGTTAGCGCGTTGACGAAACCAAACTCGCTCGTCCCCCTCTCATTACCAAACCGTTAACGTTGGTAAAATTTTTCAGAATATCTTTTTTTGGGTTCTGCAGGGTTTGGAATGACATGAGGGTGAGTAAATGATGCCTTAGGAATCTCTTTAAGTGCAAGCATTTTTTGGGGCCTTTCTCACAGGAAAAATGTCCAATCGCTTGGGAAAGTATTTGCACACCTATTCTTAAGAAGCTACATGATTGGAGGCATCATTCAGGTTTGTAGCACGAACGGTACAGGATGAAAAATGTGGGGGCCACACCTAATACTTAGGTTAGAGTTTTCTTTGTTGTTTTAAAATAATTGCTAGTTATATGCACGCTTCATACCGAAGCATCCGCCTACCACATGTACCGCCTTCGTTCTCCATTACCACCTCTCGCTGAATCAGACGCGCCCTTTTTACGCTCTGACCGCTTTATAAACTAGTGCGCTATATGAATAACTTTCTGAAGGCGTAGTTCATTTTCTATAGGTCATAATGGATGCTATTTCCAAGATTTCCCCAGCACCTCCGCTATCCAAGTTATCGGCTATTTTTTACTTTGTCTCTTCTCTGGTCACCCACCAAGTCTGAGTCCAGTCTAAATTACTTCTGTGACCATCTGGAATCCTGGTCAAAAAGCAGCATTTTGCTTTTCAGTACACGGCTGATTTCCTAATTCAACCCCCACTACCACTGTTGATAAACCCCCACCTAGACGGCCCCATCCACACACACCAAACACTGTGTATTAAAAATTTAGAGGCCTTGGTTGAGGTTAAATAGACTGAGGGTCTGTGTGGAAGCGTGAGTATGTGATGTCATCATGCCCGTTCAGCTGTGTGAACAGGAAGCAGAACCCCTGTGATGGGCTACAGCACATCTGCGGTGGTTTGGCACCACGTTTCAGTGCACTCTTACCATACTGGCTGTAGGAGAAGTCTGGCTGTGCTGGGGCGGCTTTGCTCAGGTCCTGAGAGGGAGTCGTCGCCGGGGCAAAACCTAAATGCCCTGCACCTGGCGTGGCGGGAGGGGGAGGCATTCCCTGTGCTACAAACTGGTCACCTTGAGGTGTTCCAAAGCTATATCCTATGTTGAAAAAGAAAGAAAAATTATGCAGGAATCTTACAATCTTGTTTGAGGTTGTTCAACTTACCCATATTTATACCTTATACACAAAATATTTTCATTTAAAAAAATACTGCAGTTTTAATATCACTTGTCTTTGGGTCATATACAGAAATGATAACTCTAATACTGCAAAAATATATAACAGTTTCACCTACCAAACTGAGGTTGTGTGCTAAAGCCCTGGTGGGGGTATCCCTGAGGTGCCCCAAATCCCCCTGTAGGTGGTGCTGCTGCAACTAGAAATGCATTAAATGGAGAAGGAGGTTGAGCGGGTGCCCCACGGCCAGCAGGTAAAGGAGGTCCATACCCACCTGAAACACAGAGGGGGTTCAGTTAGTCAAAACTCACTGGGTCGTAGTGCTATTTATAATAAACTCAAGAAAGCTTATAGTCTGTATAGTCTAACACACGCACACACTTTTGGCAGAGATCTAATGTCCTTGCGTTATTCAGTCTTTGGGTGGCACGCTAATGTTGATTGACAGGCTCGAAGAACACACACATATAAAGTATATTCAGACGTGGTATGAATTGGCCTTTTAGTCAGATTTCTGGATGGCAAAATATAATAACCAAATCAATCTGTAATAATAAAACAGAACATACCAAGAGGTTGACCTGTAGACACCCAAACACCTGGAACAAAAAAAACACATTTTAACTCACAACCAACAGATCATGAAACTACAAACTGAATCAGAATTGTACGTCAAATGGGGGCGAAGCCAGAACATGTTCCAACTAAAGTGTTGCATTTCTGGATTCCCGCCAGGCAGAGCAGGCTTTTTTTTTTGGGTGAGATCTACGTGAAAACATTCCCCCTCTCATGGCAGACAAACCCAGTGTAGCTTAGCCAGATGGTGCAAACAGTGCAAGCTGACCTAAAGCAAAGCGTGACTGATACCAGTTGGCTTTTAGTATCATTTTTCAGGTTGGGACGTGTTACGCTCCCGCTGCGTTCTGGCCCACCGTGTCACTCACCCTGAGGCCCGTAGCTCTGCTGCCAGCTCGGAGCTGGTTGTGCTGCCCAGCCATTGGCTGCACTTAAGATGGCTCGGGGTCCCCACTGACTGGCTCCCAGCTGACCGGGGGCGGGAGCTTTGCTGTCTCGTGGCTCTGCCTTCTTCACTTCAACCTGCACAAAGGACAAGAGGTCGTAACTAGCGAGAGGAAAATTTACATACTGCCTACCTCCCCCACTCACCTATCAGAAACTTTAGCCCTCACCTCTGAAAAGATACTCTTACTGCCAAATACATGACCGTAGTCCAGATGGAATGGAATATACTTGGTCTCTTCAATTTGATAACTTTTTAAACCAATGTTTCTGAGGTACTTGGGTAAGAAAGGGACATTTAAGTTCACTAAATCTCTATAGATCAGATAGTTCACTAAAACTCTATAGGTCAGATCAAGCAGGTCGGGTTCTGCTTAAACTTGAGAATAAATACTAACATAAATTTTTTATGACCACAGACGTACCTGAGAAAC
Organism: Sinocyclocheilus anophthalmus; assembly: GCA_018155175.1. Classification (NCBI taxonomy): domain Eukaryota; kingdom Metazoa; phylum Chordata; class Actinopteri; order Cypriniformes; family Cyprinidae; genus Sinocyclocheilus; species Sinocyclocheilus anophthalmus. The sequence continues at coordinate 96,329 of JADLZN010011958.1, read as the reverse complement.
ACTGTCCCTGCACATATCTTACATCTCAGCTCTTTTAAATAGTTATAAACTGTTGATAGAAAATTAAGACTTACCTCCCCCTGGCTAATGCTTAAGAACCTCAGTTTAGATACGACAATAGAAATATAAGGGTCAATGATGTTTAAATGACAATCTAATTGTACCAAATAATTAACATGCAGATAATAAAAATGGAGAGACAAAAGTCTAATCAGAGAGGAATCTTCATACTGTGTCAAATATGAAATTAATATGACTTCCACATTTTCTGAAGAAAATTAGCATGGTGTTTGCCCTTGCTTATGATGCTAGGATGATGTGGTTTGTTGCCAAGGTGTGGCTAAACGGTTGCTAAGGTTTTCTTAGTGATTTTAGTGCACATCTATGCAGATGCTTATAGGCCCAGATCAAAAGATCCCACCCCAAAGACTACAATACTCTGGTCTCTAGATATGTCTTTGGACTCTATTAAAGTTGCAATGTAATGGTAGTAGTAACCGGTCTTTTCTTCTGTATTGTGATGTACATTCGAGTGAAACTGATTAACAAAAAATAAAGAAATGCAGGGCGTAAACTAAGTTCAATCCAACGGTTGTTGATTGGAGGGAAGCAGATCTTAACGCATAAACACAAATCCAGAGAACTTCAACTTGCATGGTTTCCTCGCAGATTCAGACCAATCAAACAGCGCAAACAGCTGCCTGAAAGAAAACAGACGGGCTCTATTACACTGTTATTTGAGCAGAATATCTCAATAGAGATGGCTAAAATCCAACTTGCATGTTTGCCTGTGTTTTCAGAATATCTGCGCTTTTCCTGTAATGTAGAGCGAGAGAGAGAGAGACCGGACGAGAAGATCTTGGCCGGCTCGATCCGAGACGAGAGAGAGAGAGTGGGGGTGTGTGTGTGTGTGTGTGTGTGTGTGTGTGTGTGTGTGTGTGTTGTGCAGGTTGCCAGGTTGGAAAGATTAAAGTACCAATTGGCCCGAAATTATCGAGTTGAGAAAACACGCCTTTGATGGGGGATTTAAACTCTTGACATCTGGCAACCGCAAGCATGAAAGCTTGTGGAGGCTTGTTACCAAAACAAGATAACACAAATGCCAATTTAAAAAGAAAAGTTATCAGGATAAATAACCAGCAGGCAAATATCGTGAGGAGCAGAAATCGTGATCAGGAATAAAATACGATCCATCGTGCAGCCCTGAGCAATGCTTCTCTTACGCCATACCACAACTCATATAGACATTATCCAATTACGCGTGAATGCATTTCATTACCTCTGCGCCACTCAGATACAACAACAAAAATGGATAGACGTAGGTAAACACACCCAGGGAAGTTTCACTCCAGTTAAAATGGAGATCCAGACCACATAGAGCTGAGTTTCATTCCTTAAAGGGGGAGAGTACGTGGGGTCCACATCCCCCCTTATTCCCCTTCCTTTCCCCTTTGCTTCAGAACCCCGCGCGAGAGACAATATTTTTCCATTGGAAAGCCGCATAAATGTAACGACTCTCTTTTCGTCTCTCTCCTCCTCTCTCACTGTCGACCTAATTAGGTATCAGTTTGAGCGAGTGGTCTGCAACCCTCGAATCAGCAACACGGCCCCACCCCCCACTCCCGCGGGCATCACCGCTCAGAGTGATGGGAGGCCTCGCGCAAGTCTTCACGTCCAACAATAGAGCTGGGATTTGGTACACAGTTTGATATGCTCCAGTTTCTAATTTTATAACGTATGGCCCCACCCCCCCTTAAAGCCCAGATGAAATAATGTCATGTGAAGAACAATAGCCCAGGTACCGTAGTACATGATTCCTTCAGGAACACGGACCCAAGTCAAGGAGAGCGTCAGCGAGCGAGAGCAAACTCAATGTAGGACAAAAACTACGAAGCTATTCTGGAGTCTTGAACAAACTTGCTGGAAGTGGTTTCACGTGGTTTTCCCAGTCCCACCCTCCTCTAACCACCCCCCTCTCAGCACACTGCAGTCATGACAAAGCAAGGAAATGCCTCGGGAGACCAAACGCAAAAAGTCCGAGACGAGCCCCTGTGAATTGCTCCGCATTAATGAGGGTATTAGTCAAAAAAAAATGTGAGAAATGCTAGTGGTTTATTTTCAAAAAGCAGATCAACCTCAAACTCAAAATATCATGGGAATGATATTTTACTAAGTGGAGCTGGTGAGGTGAGATAACACGTCATGCGACTTGTTCAGTCTTGCGCTATCCCTCGAAACAGACTAATACACCTAGGTATCAGACAATAATCTTACGTTACAGAGACGTTTGCTACCCGCCCAAAGCCCATTTGGAATAGACTAACAGACACAGTATGGAGATTTGAATATTGAGGTCACTTAATTGAGATTTCTCTTTGCCTTCTGGGATAATATAGAACTCAAATAGTAAGTGACCTGACAGTAATAACCTGAATAAAAGAAAGAAGAAGAAAAAAAAAAGGAAACCAACCGGTTCTTTAGGTGAGTGCTGATAAAACGCTTAATGTTTTAAGGTTCTCTTAGCATTTATAAATATTAGTGCTGGGCAACGATTAAATTTTTTTTTTAATCGCATGATTTTTCTGCGATTAATCGCATTAATCGCAAAATTCAATAAGGAATTCAAAAAAGTACTGTAGTGCGCCACACTTTTTATTTTAAAAGTATGCCTGTATGAACAAAAGTGCAAGACACAGTTTGGTTTGCAACACTTTAAACAAATTAAGGGCTTTTTTTTCAGCAGATTCCCGTACATACGAGAAGTTTTAAATATTTATTGTAAATCTCAACTTAAACATTAATGTAATCAAATTAAAATCTCCTTTTCATACACCGGATGCGAGCGCCGCGACAAAATACTATAGAACCCATTATAATCAGTGATGCTGTCTACACTGGATGCCGCACCGCAACACCTAAAGTCTGTCTACAATGACTTTTTTTTTTTTTCCTGGAAGGCGTCCACGCGACAAAGAGACCCTGGCCAAATGATTGATTTTGTGTCAGTAAGTCTAGACTAGAAAGATGGCAGCAGGTTTAAGGTAGGCGGATTTTTCGTCCCCCAGTCGCGCCGCGCCGCATCCAGTGTAGACAGCATCACGATGATAAATGTTCCTTAGTAGTTGTGCGTCCCGCTGGTCACGGGGTAGACACGGTGTTAGGCCCACCCCAAATGCTCTCATTGGTTCAGACGCATGATGACGCCCATCTCAAACCAGTACTGATCAACAATACCACCCTCGTGAACCTATGGTTTGTCGTAGCTGTTTCCCAACAGCCACCCCGGCGCATGAACGGACTTTCATTATAATAAAAAAATGCGTTATTGTGTGATAAAATCATTGTCGGCGTTAATTAATTAATGTGTTAACGCAATAATAATGCATTAATTTGCCCAGCCCTAATAAACATACTAATATTTTATAATCCAAAAATAATAGCAACATATTCTGGTAGTTTACTTAATTTTAATTCCCTAAATTAGTCACTTTTATACAGCATTACAGCACCTAAAGGAGCGGTCCAAATGAACCAAGCCTTGGGCGACTAACATGGTCAGAAATGTATGTACAAATGTGTAAAATGTAACCCTTTCATAGGACAAGTCAGGTAAACAAAACAATAAAAAAGGTTTTGCTCAATATATTGTAAACTATCCCCAGATTGGGAGAGAAATAATGTTTTTGAGAATGAAAAAAAAAAACTCCCTCAGATATGAAACGTCAATTTTCTAACTAATTATTTACACATGTTTGGTCGCCCAAGCTTTAGTTTCTGTTGTAGGGGAAAATAAAACTACAACTACACACTTTTTTGCCCATGATGTCGTGAAAATGCATGTTGACAGCCTGGTCCACTGATTGTTCGGCCTCGAAAGTAATAAATCCAAAACCTAGCCAACGACCAAAAGTCAACAGAGCAGCAGGGTGTTGGGACAGAACAGCTATAAGAACATAAGAGGGATGGGGTGGGGGGTACCTGAGGTTCAGATGACATTACGCCCCGAATCACCAGGAAAGGTCACAGGTGGAGGCCCGAAAGGACAGAAGTGTTACGTATAATTTTGCTCCCTTCAATACTTTAACCCTGAACATATTTAATGATTAACAGCCACAGAGGGCATTCGATAACTGAAGTCAGGTCTTATGCAACCTCAGATCAGATTTGTCAAATTATAGGTTTGATTTTTTTAAGTTTCATCCGAACCTCACTTTCATCACCACCCCAATCTTACACAACAAATGTGAGCAGCAACCACAGTTATCAATGCATAACAAGAATGATCATTACAACTACAGGTTTTACTGGTTTTTCTCAAAGCTTCCCAAAATGCTTAAGTACTTTGGGCAAACCGAGAGAACAAAGATTAAAACACTGCAACAAAAGCACCACAAGGATATAAGGATACTTGTGAAACATTTAATGCAGCCCAGGTTCTCGTGTGGTGTATGCCCGGTTAATGCTCAATTTCAGTGATATGCATGGGGGCTCGAGGACAGTGAAAAAGACGCCACCGCGTGCACCCATGCGTGCAGGGGTCGCGTAGTCAGAACTATCAAAGTGGGCCGCCGAAGCGGAGCGCTATTCCAAGGTCACTTACGCGATAAGACAGAGCACAATCCTCCAGCAGCAGCTGAGTTTAGCTGCGCCAGATCCACCAGTGTGAACTAGTTTCCGTCAGATCAGATAACTGGCAGAACTGGGCTGCGAAAATCTCCACTTTGGGATCTAACCTGATTCCGATTACGCGTCCTTTGAGACCGAAGAGATCTGAGAATTCGTACACTATGTGGAGCAGAACCATCTGTTTAAACGAGGACTAAATATACTCAACCTGCCCTTCATTATCAGGCCTGGTTTCATTAAAAAGTCAATTTAATGCACTCATGTCTGTTACAGACTACTGAAAACTGACTAGTCGTTGGGCTGTCTGGCAAATCAGTCATCTAGTAGGTCCTGTTTAGGTGCCGTTCACACTGGACAGCATCTGAACTCAATTTACTTTTGAAGGCAGTGAATTTGCACAAGCGATACTTTGACAACTGGTGCTTTAAGTGAGATGAATTTAGAGACACAACTTCCTGAAGAGGGTTCTGCGATGCTGAAAGTACTGCACGCTAATGCACAGCACTCCTTGAATTCATTCCCATTTGCACTTACATCCAAAAAAATAGCAATCCACTAGATGGTTGCTGGATGGTAAGTCGATCATCCTGGCCCTTCCCTTTTACAGTCAAAACATTGTGATATCCTGCATCCATAAAGCTACTGAGAACACAAACCTGACTTTAACAGCTAGGCAGTGTGTAATTACTCTATTATGAAGAGTAAAACGCAAACAGTGAACATCTGGCACACTTGTTTTATGCACTTTTTGTAAAGAGAAAGCAATGTGTAAATTGTCTGACAATAAGCCACTGCCTGTAGTTGGGCACAAATTGAAGCATTAACCATGTTTACACCAGAGAAACAGGCATGGGTGTGTTTCACACCATGCCTTAATCTGTGTGGTGCCACTATCTGTATTGTATCCTACAAGAAAGAACAGACATATCTCAGGAAAAACGTTAATGCATTCAAACACTTGACAAGGAAAACAGGGACATAAAAAGAAAGATAGAAAGGGCTTACTTAAATGTACTATATTGCAATAAACACTCATTTTGTTGATCAATCAAATGTAAATGTTCATTAAAAAACTTATTTAATGTCTAAAGGTTAATAGAACCAAATATCAGTGATTCAGGAAATTTAATAAGACAACTGCAAATGTTCACATGACAAACTATTCCACGTTTACCCAACGAGAGTGAAATGTGAGAAGCATTATAAGGTCAAACAGTAAACGCAGAGGAAACGGCTCTGTTTTCTGGAAGACATGGAGGACATGGTTTGAGAAAATGTAAATGTTGCGCTGCAATCTTTCCGTAAACTGTGTAAAACAGGATTTTAAAATGAAATAGCTGTTTTTTTATTTCTTCAGTCATTGGTTTCATTTCTCATTTAGCTCTTCAGCTGGACCACGTCATGGCCACAGTGTGTTTTCAGCTGGTCATATATGTGCTGTTATGGAAAACAGGTACTAGCTAGATAAAAAAAAAAACAGTGGATCTATTGAACTGTATTTGAAATGTGTCAGCAATACTGCATTACACCGTTTTGAAGTTTTACAGAGATCGTTCACACACTCCTTATCCTGTTATTTAATTTTCCCATAGAACACAAAATTGGAATTTATTGAAAAATCGTCACACTAAATGATGAAATTGGTTTAATTTTCCCGGGATTTTTGTGGCCCATGCAGCTATAAAGGGTCTTAAAGGCATGTTGAGGCCCTTGCTATTTTTCAATCTCCAAAAAACACTATTAAAAAGCAGAACACGCAAGTCAAGCATTATATGTTTTAAGGCTTTTGAACAGATTAAGATTTAAGTACTTTTTAATAAACATATCTAGTAAGCATTCACATTCAGTTATTAAACAAAACACACACACGAAGATAGTTCCATAATTTCTCCTTTTGTGTTCCACAGAAGAAGAAAAAAAAACCCGGCATACAGGTTTGAATAGAGTAAAAGAAGAGACCATTTTCATTTTTGGATGAACTATTCCTTTAAGGCACAAGCAGATGTGCAAGACGCTGAACTGACTGAGCATGTTTGATGCAAATGTTTGCGTGTCATGTGGATGCTGCTGATTTGCCTTGCCACCATGCAAGAGCTGAGACACACCAATCCAAGCATCACACACATGAGAAAGGCAGATGGCCTGCTTGCGTGATGTTCTCTTCTCTTTGGGTCGGAATAGTTTGTCTTGTGCACGAGGTGAGAGAAAGACTCAATGGGAGCAAATATGAATGTGTGGATTACCTCGAGGCCTCTGTTTCTCTGCGTCATAGATCATTACCACCTCTGTGACCTTCAAAAGGGAGAACAGGACCGTGAAGGACGAAACCGACATAAAAAAAACGGCATCATATATAGAACACATTACATACAGTGGGGTTCAAAGGCGTGAAAATCCCTTATTCAAAATCGAATTTAAAGCTGAAAATACCAATGAAATGTCATGTAAAATGAATAAGAGATATATTTAGGGTTTCGCACATCTAGGTCACTTATCAATAAGCAAGAACATGACCATGTAACCTTTCGGACGCCACTGTTTATGCTCATTTGTGCATCGCCTGACATCATTTCAACATTTTTATGGAATTTATCTAGTTATTAATAAAGCCCGATTGAAGAAAAATGGTACATTTCTGCATCTGTGTCCATCTCACCACTCCAAATCTGTTGAAATAATCCCTGAGTTCAGCTTCTCCGCAATTATGAGGAATTCCACCCACAAATATCTTCTTAGATTTATTGCTGTCACTTTTGTTTCCTTTCTAAAACACACACACACACACAAAAAAAGAATATTTTAGCTTTTTTTAGAGTTAGGCAAAGACTGGACAACTAAAGCAATAATAAAATTAAATCAACTGCAGTTTTCAGACTATAATGAACATACATTAAAAAAAAAACACATTTAATGTGGTTTTACATTTTCAAGTTCTTACCCAGCCATCTTTTGCCCGGGTCTTCTCAGGCTGCATCCCTCTTGGCGTACAAGGCTTTGGGTCGATCTGCGAGAATAAACAGATAACACTTATTTAGTTAAACGAAGAAATCAAACCAGCATGCCATTGGAGCACTTGATTTTGGGGTCAAATGATGCAGACGTTTTTAAGTGAGCATGAAATGTCATGCATTTATCATAACTGGGCAAAACAGTGATTCTCCTCACATTTCTTCCATCCAGGTTATGAGGTTTGGTGTCCAGGACAGTCCGTACGCAGTTGGGGTCTTTAAACTTCACAAAGCCGAAGCCCCTGGACTGATTTGTGCTTTTATCTTTCATGATGACACAATCCACAACCTCTCCATACTGACAAAAGTAGTTTCGCAACGTCTCTAACAAAACACAGAAAAGAATAATTAGGACAAAAACGGGACTTTTGATACATTTAGAACTGTGCTTCTTAACTGGTGGGTATCTGACAACTGGCAGAAGTGAGCCAAACCAGACTAGAGACCAGATTCAATATAATAACTTCAACCTTAAAAACCAATGTAATATCTGGGTTCTGAAGCAACACCAGCTGAGAACCACTGCTTCAGATCATCATGCTTCAGAGCCACACCGACAGATTCTATAACAACACATGCACATCAGCCCAATGCAGCGCAGATGTATGCGGCAACATGTCACAGCAAGAATGACATTACATGCAATTACTGACATTACATAAAATCATCATATGACAGGAATAAGTACAGCAAACAAGGCTTGTATAACATTATATGAAAAGCATATTTAAAAAAAAAGCATTAAAAACAATATACGCCACAAACAATATTAGATCATTTTCCAATCGATTTCCTCATTGCATTTTACGCATGCCATTTGATACAGGCTTTATCCGATTTCTGGAGCTTGCGTCTAACCGGCTCTCTCACTTGCACCCACATACTGAAAAGGCAAGCTCAGCCCCTGAGTGACAGCCTGGTTTCTACGCTGGGAACATGCCGAGCAAATCTAAGATTATGGAGAATATTATAGCGTGCATCAAGCCAGCAGTGCAAAACAAGACAGCGTTTTTAATGAAACGCACACTGGCTGTGATACAGGCTTGGAGTGCTCACACTTGCATTATTGAAGAGCAACTAATGTTACTGTATAAAACTATAAGAAGGTTAATACGACAGTTACACTCACCCTGGGTGGTGCTCCAATCCAATCCACCCACAAACAGCTTCCTGCAACACAAAGATGAGGGAGCGTCACAATGCATTTGTGTTCATTCAGAAAGGAACATGAGTCAAGGTGAAGGGGAGAAAACCCATTCGCCCTTGGCAGACAAAGCCTGATCTGACTGATCTGTGCGGTCTAACGAGTCATAAGCAGAAATCAACCATACATTCGATTAACCCCGATCCACTCCGAAACCATCTCAGACATGAGCCGGTTTAACAGATCTAAGTTACCTGGCTGATGTAAACTACTGCAGGCTGGGTCACACTGTGCATGCATGGTTTTCTCTTCTGGTCTGATTAGAAATCTTACAGCATGAAAGTCAGAGAGATGAAATCCTCCAATATGACTGTTAAAAAAAGTAGTACTTGTAGTAAAAAAAAAATCAAGAGTGATACAAGTCTCCAGTTTGTGATTATAAACTCACAGGATAACAAGACTCTAGTTTGATTATAAACCGTACGATATGAAAGAAAGAAAGCGATATAAAGCTCCAGCTTGTGTTTTATAAAACTTACACTATAAAAGGAGAGTGATAAAATGCTCCAGTTTGTTTATAAGAAACTTGCTGCAAAAAAACTACAAGCCTCCAGTTTGACAGCTGATCCCTTTTCTGTCAATCTTTCTCTTTGCTATTTTATTCAAGCATTTTATCAGTTAAATGAACTGAAAGCATGTCGGTGTCAAACTGAAGGAGTTTACTGGAGCTCGGCAGGCTGGCTCGCTGGTATCTGCTGTCCTCCGGACGGCCCGCTGCGCATCTTTCTCCGCCGGAACGGGACGAAGCAACACTGTCATATAATACACCGTGTCTTACCCGATTTCATCTCCAGCTATGTTGCTGTTCATCTCCGTGGCGAGGGTTGTGGACGGGAGTGCTGACATGGGTCCGCTCGCTCGGTCTCCTGCCGGTCTCCGCCGCCCGGGGAAGGTCACACTCCGCTTTCGGTTCAAACCGAATCTGCGCAACACTGACGCGAGACACGGGGCGCCTCGGCAAGGGCAGTGCATTGAGCGCGCAGGATGATGGGAAATTGAGTCCACTAGGCTAAAGTAAAAAATAAACAAATTTGACACGGTAAACAAGATATTAGAATTTGTTATGTAAATAGTCTAAATATAGATATAATTATTAAGATGTAGCCTATAATATATTTATTATTAAAATAACATTAGCATATATTGCTCGTAAATAAACTGTGTTAGGCTAACCGAGACTTGTCATTTGCACTTATATATTGTTGCTCTTTTGTTAGTTTTGACTGCTTTTATTGTCCTCATTTGTAAGTCGCTTTGGATAAAAGCATCTGCTAAATGACTAAATAAAATAAATAAAATAAACAATAGCAACATTGATGGATATTTAGCATGAGTATGTCCAAGAAAGTTCACTCGCAAATGAATTGGATTTTGAAGAATGTCCTGGCTATTTTTTTTTTAATATAGTGATAATTACTGATGACTGAGGCTGTCCAGCTTTGCCATTCACTGATGATTCAGCTCTGTTCTCATAAAAGTTCATGGGAAAGGCATCAATAAGCAATTCAGGAATGAATCACTATTTTTGTCCGTTTTTCTTCTTCTTCAGTGATTCGGTTGTTCCAGGTCACAAAACAGGTCCGAATGATTTGTTCGCAAATCAGACTGATTCAGTTCATGACTCGCTGATCCGGTTGAAGTGGTTCACAGGTCAATGGAGGGAATATTTACTCCTTATTTCAGTTTGTTTCTCACACTAAGCCATCATATGACTTCAGAAGGCCTGAAATAGAGTGCATGAACCACTTTTACAAAATGTCTAATGTTTGATGGTGCTCTTACATTCTTTTTGAAACAATTGCATTGGAGAATTTGGCCTGTACGTTATTAAAATGTCTCCTTTTTTATTCCACAGAGAAAAGAAAAGGTTTGTAAAGACTTGAGTAAATGAAAACAGAATCCCTTTTTTTGTGAACTATCTCTTTAAGAAATGTCAGTTCTGAGTGTGCTTAATCGTGATCCAGTGATAAGCTGTTTGGAATGTACTATCAGCAAACCTGGTTCAACGAAATACACTATTATCAGTGTTTACAGGACAGGAGAAGGAGCTGCTACAGTATAGAGTATGAAAGCCAAAGAGGATTTACACGCAGCCAAACATTTCTATTAATTAGGCTAATGATTAAATCCACTATATTAATCTGTCGGGAGTTAATTTAAATAACATACAACCACAAATTAATTTGCTTTCAATAGTCAATTTAAATGAATGAATTCAGATTTCCCATAGTGTTTTGTTTGCTGCTCACAGAATGTGAATTGTTATAGCCTATGCAAAGGGATCAATTAAGATGTTGCAGGAGAACACAGACATGCCAGTTTTGACACCATATCAATACTATTTTGTAACACAGGAATGTTATGTATGCAAGTAGCCTACAACATATTAACTGGAATATTGATGAAAACTGCAACAACAAAAAAAAGTGTTGTCGTCCAGTATGCAAATACTTCAGAAAGTCCACTTGTTCTGTACAACTGCTTAACTATCAGTGACCTATGAACTTTAACTATCAGTCTCACGTGATTAGAGTTAATAGTGACACTGCATGCCTCTTGAAACTACTTAAACGCACACATACAAAAGTGCCACAGTAGTACTTTTTTTTTTGCATCATGTGTTTTCATGTATGCATACATGCATATAATCATTCAGTACCGTGGTATACAATAGGGTCCAAGATTAGATCACTATGGAAAATATGTTCGCCTATTTTTATTTGTGTGAAAAGTTAAACTGCAAATTAATTCAACAGTTAATTAGTATTTGATCTGTCCAACATTTTGCATTTATTAGAGTTCAACGTCACACATTTGCAACTGTTTGACAAATTAAAAGTTGTTGGAATAAAAAAAAAAAAAAAAATTGCGACCTGAGAAAATAGTCATAATTGTGAGATTAAAAACTCTAAATTTTTTAGATTTTTTCTTTTTAATAGTATGGAAGAAAACACTATGCAATTCAATGGCTACTGTCAACTGTTTGGTTACCAGAAAGTAATTCATACAGATCTGGAACAACATCAGGTCCACATAATTGTTATTAAACATATTTTTGGGTAACCTGTCCCTTTAAATTAATTTTTGAGTCCCAGATTTTCAATGTGGTCCCAGACTTTTGCGCAGCATATCAAAGTGTGCCATTGTATTATCATCTACAATCACTGCACTATGGTTCTGCAACATGAAAATGCATAACCAAGACATTTTAAATAGTAAAGGATAGTGAGGGTTACAGCTGTTGGGTTAACCATCATGAATCAGAAGCTGTTCCAGCTGTAGAGAGCAATGCATGTGAGAGACCACCCACTTCTCCGACGACTCCTTATCAACAGTCACTCTTTGACTACACTGATTCTTGCACAATCAGCAGTTCTATAAATATATAACACTGAAGTCACGACAGAGTCGATCTCTTCAGTCGCTGCGCGTTGATACAACCCCACACCACACCACACCACATCTGTCAACACTCAACAATCCAGCATGACCACCGCGCAGCCGATCTTCTCAAAGGGCGAAAACTGCAAACAAGTGTGGCACGACGCGAGTGCTGACTACAACGAGTCCGACACACACTTGGAGATCATGGGGAAACCCGTTATGGAGCGCTGGGAAACTCCATATATGCACTCTCTTGCAACAGTTGCTGCATCTAAAGGTAATGTCCCATTTAATTATCGATCAGTGAGTCAATGAAGCAAATCGCTGCGTTACGTTTTTGCTGAAAGTGACTTTATTACGGGGCCATTATATTTAAAAGTGTCCATATTGTCTGCCAAAACACCTTTAAACGAGACAAGTTCTCAATAACTGCAAACTTGCGAATTCTATTATGGCGATTCTTAAATGAATCATTCAGTTGAATCGACTCCTTTGAACAAACCTGTATAGATGATTCGTTCTTGAATCGGTCCTCAGCGGTTCACAAGTCGACAACTCACTGACTCACTGAACCTTGTACTGTCCGAATATGCGTTTATTTACCTACTATATATTAATGTGTATAATTAATGTTAATGTAGAATATTAATATAGAAATGCTGATGTCGCCTCGTGACCTTCCTTGACCGTTCGTTACCTAATTAATATTAATCACCTGCTACTAGAATTCCTTGTACCTGATCTTTGACGTTGTGGCCATCAGATAAGAATGCGTTATCTGTAAGTGTGACACAAACACGTGCTTATGCCACGACGACGACTCAAAACTTCCACAGAAGTAACACACTAGCCCTGCGTCTCAATGTTCATACTATCCATCTTAAATAGTATGTGAGATTAGAATAAGTGTGTCCCAAAGCATAGTATGTTGAAAAGAGTATGCCAAAAGTCCCCGGATGGTCTACTATTTCAGGTCGATTTTTGAGAGTGTGGATCCGAGCACACTCTAGTGGCTAATATTGCCCACAATCCATTGCGTTTTGGTGAAGGATTCTGTCCAGAACTACAAACACGAATAAAACGCGTTAAAACTACAAACATGGCGGATTTGCGCGACCGGCGGTTAGGTAGAGAGGCTTAGAAAAAGGGGTTTGAGTTATTAATATTCAACATTTAACCTGGTAAAAAATATTTATTTGATGTTATCTGTGTTATATTTCATCTGCAACAGCAATGTAAACTTTTATAAACATCCGTTAATCGTCGTTCAATTTTAAATGCATCATTATGCATAAAATATGGGCAGAGTTCTCCCGCGACTGGCAGATCAACGAGCTACTTCTTTTCTCTCCAGTACGGTAGGAAGTTAAATTAAATGCAATGTGGAGGATGTTAACTGTGACAAGATGATTGACAGGCCAGTTTACAGTGACAGGGTGCGTGTATCTATGCGACAGAGCGTCCGTTAAAGGGGTCATATGATGCTGCTAAAATGAACATTATTTTGTGTAATGAAATGTGTTTATGCGGTTTAGGTTCAAACATTATTGTTTCTCCTCTATGCCCCGCCTTTCTGAAACGCGTCGATTTTTACAAAGCTCATCGGTCTGAAAAAGCGAGGTGTGCTGTGATTGGCCAGCTATCCAGTGCATTTTGATTGGCCGAATACCTCAAGCGTGTGACGGAAATGTTACGCCCCTTACCATACTGTGATGCTGTATCTCGGCCGGAGCAACAAGACAAAAACATTAAAACCCATTATTAACGAGGCATTCGTTGCATCCAGTGGGGACATAATTATGGATTAAAATGGCCTTTTTACGTGTTGCATCGCGCCGCGTAAACATAAAACCATGTCTGCATTTGTGATCGGAGAAATGACAAACAACAAGCCCTACTCTAAACTGCCCAAAAAACTCGCTTTAAATATATAAAATATAAAAACTCTTTAAATATAAAAAATTTACTTACAGTCTGTGAGTCAGAACAGCCGGCATTGTAGTCTACTCTACCAGGATCAGGAAACAGTCCTCCAAAAAATGCGCATGCACACATCTGGATATTTGGGTTGAAGCGTTCTGGAACAGTGTTGTAATACAACTTAAACACTGAGTGCTAGTCGTGTCCATTTTTGGAAGGCCCAACAAAGTCGTTTCGCTTTCACAACGAACACACATCGTCACAACCGCAGGCTAGATGAGCAGACAGGCGGGATAGAGTGAGGAACGGCCGGAGGGCTAGAGTGAGCAGAGGCGGCAGGCTTGAGAACAGCGCGAATTCGATGAAGAAGCGTCCGGAGGGCTTGCGGCAACCACATGTACGACCCGAGGCTGGACTCCGCTTCGTCCACGGTGAAAGCCGATCCGGCGATCCACAGCGCAAAGTTGATGTATTTCTTCAGTGACCAGCATGGATCAGCTCTAGGCATGACGAAGTGGATATCGTCCTCTTTTGGAAGACCAAACAAAGTAGTTTCGCTTTCTCAACGAAACACAGCGCTTTCACGACATGGTGGCAACAACAATACAGTGAGAATAAAATTTACGCCTTCTTTCTTTGCGTGACATTTGGGCTGCATTATGCAAATCTTCCCACATCGTGATGTAGATATGTTGGGGCGTGTTAGAACGAGCCGTTTTTTGGTAGGCGTGGTTGACTCTTATTTTTTTTTATAAAGAATATCTCTTTGGATTGAGACTTTAGTCTTCGCAACTTACAGATCTTCTTTATGCACCAAGAGCTTGTGACACTCCAAAGAGGAAGGAACAATTGAAATCGCATCCTATGACCCCTTTTAAGACGCAGTTGTGTGACGTGATAGTATGTCCCAAAGCTTGCCTACTCTTCTACTACACACTTATTCACCAACAGAGTACATACTTTAAGGGCGTAGTATAAGTAGGCACATTGAGATACTCGCCACAAGACTGCCTTCTGTGTGGTTGCATTGAAATGCATTTCGTCTGAATATATTCACTCATATTATTAAAATTATTATTTTTCATAAAGGTTATTTATGGTTTCATAATTACAAAGAGCGTGTGTCACATCAATGATTTACAAACTGAATTTCTAGAAATGCCATTCATTTGAGAAGGGCAGGACACTAGTGACCTCTCTTTACTCCTCACATGCCTATTTTTACTCCTTTCTGAAATATCACCTCCTGCAGCTCCAGGGGCAGGACCTTTCCCATGTCAATAATATGGTGTAGTAAAATATATACACTTAATAGACAAAATGTAATTGTAGTAAAGTATGAATAAGAAACCATGTGAATCAGCATAAACAACGTGTCTCCTCTTGTTTTGGAATGTAGGTGGAAGGGTGCTTGAGATCGGCTTTGGGATGGCCATAGCAGCCACTAAAGTGGAGTCTTTCCCTATTGAGGAGCACTGGATCATTGAGTGCAATGACGGTGTATTCCAGAGGCTACAGGAATGGGCCAAAAGTCAGCCACATAAAGTAAAGGAAATATATCTGATTTGTAGCGAGTTATTATTACAAACCCGTTGATGACTTCTTAAACCATTAATTATTTTGGTTATACTTGCACAGATTGTTCCTCTGAAAGGCCTGTGGGAAGATGTGGTGTCAACCCTACCCAACAATCACTTTGATGGTAAAATCATTTTAATATTTACTATAATGTAAGCAAAATATATTTTTAAAGATTGTTAAAATTTTGTCAAAGGAGGTGAAAAGTGTTTACTGGCTCATGACTGTACATAAAAATATATATACAAGTCTTGTTTTTTTCTTAAAAGAAATGAACTGTTATTAAACAAGGATCCATTAAATAAACCTAAAGTGACAGTAAAGAGATTTATAATGTTACAGAAGATTTGGCTGAAAAGAAATGCTCTTCTTTTGAACTTTCTATTCAATAAAGAATCCTGAAAAAACTGTATTCTCACAAAAATACAAAGCAGCTCAAATCTTTTCAGCATTTGTAATATTAAGAAATGTTTCTCGAGCAGCAAATCAGCATATTAGAATGATTTCTGAAGGATCATGTGACGCTGAAGACTGGAGTAATGATGCTGGAAACTCAGCTTTGACTCACAGAAATAAATATATAATTTTACAATATATTAAAATAGAAAAGTTATTTAAATTGTAATAATATTTTGCATTTTTACTGTAATGCAGCCTATAAGAGACTTTCAAAACATTAAAGAATTTACCAACCCCAAACGTTTGAATGGCAGTGTAAATTTTGTCTAATAATATACAGTACTGTGCATAAGTCTTAGGCCATTAGTACGTTCACCAAATAAATAAATAAATACATACACGTTTTAAGACAGTTATTTCTTTTCTTTGCTGTAGTGTGTCAGTAGGAAATATTAGTTTACTAATATATTAGTTTATTTACTTTATTTCCAAACACTCTTTTTGATTTTAATTGTAATAATTATAATTCAGTGAGATTTTTTTGTATGCACAAGGAGTCTGACAGCAGTGCTCCACACAGGTCTGATCTCAGCATCATCAGTCTGTCTGTGATAACATGAAGAAACAGAACAAACTGAGACAGACTCAATCCAGAAGAACTGTGGCAACATCTCCAAGACCCTTGAAGAAACCTTAATGTAAACTGATATTTCCTACTGACACACTACAGCAAAAGATATACAAATAACTGGCTTAAAACCATTTTTTTGTTGCTGAAAATACTAATAGCCCAAGAATTTTGCACAGTACCGTTTGCAATATATTAAATGAGTATTATATAAAGTCATGGAATCGTGACAGATGTGTGAAATTGCATATATTTGTCCTCCAATCACAGGTATTCTTTATGACACATATCCTTTGTCAGAGGAGACCTGGCACACACATCAGTTCAACTTCATCAAGGTTTGTGGACAGTTACATTGAAACCATTTGAGTTGATGTTTGCTGTGAGTGATCACCATGAACTGTGCTGTCAGGGTCATGCTAACAGACTGCTGAAGCCTGGCGGTGTGCTCACGTACTGTAATCTCACTTCCTGGGGTGAGCTGCTGAAAAACAAATATAACCACATCGACAAAATGTTCCAAGTGAGTAACTCAATTCCTGACACACTCCCTTCTCACTAAATCCATATCATTGTGCTCTGGTTTTATTATGAGACACTACTTTTTTCTTTTTTTCCCCCCAGGAGACACAAGTTCCCCACCTGCTGGAAGCTGGATTCAAAAAGGAGAAGATCAGCACCGCACTGATGGACATCAGTCCTCCCAGTGAATGCAAATACTATTCCTTTAATAAGATGATCACACCAACTATTGTTAAATAAGAAAAAAACAAACTGTATATAAATCAGAAATCATTCTACTGTCAAGTGTCTCTAAAATGGATTTAATTCTTTTATAAGAGTAAATTGTATTAAATGCGCTCAAAATGACTGTTCATAGTTGTGCTATTCATAGACATTTCTTTTTTGATTGTACTTAAAAATAAACACTACATAATTAACATATTGCTACCTGTTGTGCTTTATATTTAATAAGGTAGTCAATATTGTGAATGTATTCACAGATAAAGTGTTATTTTTAGGTACTATTATAGTTTTTAATTAACATTTGTGACGCTGGACCACAAAAGCAGTCTTAAGTCGCTGGGGTATATTTGTAGCAATAGCCAAAAAAAACATTGTATGGGTCAAAATGTTAGATTTTTCTTTTATGCCAAAAGATCATGTTCCATGAAGATATTTTGTCAATTTCCTACTGTAAATATATTAACATTTAATATTTGATTAGTAATATGCATTGCTAAGAACTTCATTTGGACAACTTTAAAGGCGATTTTCTCAATATTTAGATTTTTTTGCACCCTCAGATTCCAGATGTTCAATTAGTTGTATCTCAGCCAAATATTGTCCTAACAAACCATAATGGAAAGCTTATTTATTCAGCTTTCAGATGATATATAAATCTCAATTTCGAAAAATTGACCCTTATGACTGGTTTTGTGGTCCAGGGTCACATTTTATTTTTTATAATTTCTGTGTTCATGTTAATTTTAGTTAAAGCTTTTGTAATTATTATTATTTTTTTAATTTCAGTTATTTTAGTACATCAAGTTAAATTAAAGGAAAACGAGAAATGTTGCCTTAACTAGCTTAAATAACATATGTTTTTTTTAATGTTTCAGTCAACATTTTTTGATTATTTGCTATAACATTGTTATATATGTTTCATTGCATTACAAAATGTGTGTCTGGTAGGAATGTGCCTAAAATGTCAATGTCACATGGCTTCATTTACCTGAACGGGGAGAGTCCAAACCTTATTTACAAGTACATGCATACAATTATAAAGGCTCAGTTCTGATTATTAATTATTTGTAGATTAAGTCTTTTCTGAACAGACAAATGATAACTACTGCACCACCATGACAACACAAATATCTGCATCTAACAGAAGTCAGTGCACTCGGCGGTGAAGCAGAAAGTCTTTATTGTAGCTACAAAGAGGAGGAGCTTGAGCTCAAACCAGAGGAGCTCCTGAGCAAACAGCCGTCTGAGCACAACAAATGACCAGTTTTAAATAAACATCTCAGAACAGACACACAATCACACCTCACTTGCGATACCAAATTCTCATTTTCTTTTCTCGCTTGATCTTCTTCTGTAACTGCAGCGTTCCATAAAGCAGAGCCTCTGCTGTTGGAGGACAACCTAGACGGACAAATAATCGTATTATACTATACACTCATTAGAGACAATTCTGATAAAGGCTATAGTAGGACTGGCTGATATGGACAATAATATTTACACTTTTTTCATATACAATATTGATAATTACCACAATATTGCTTTGCAATAGGGAATGAAATGCTTTCACAAAGTCGTTTGCACCGCACTCTTTTGTAACATAATATTTTATTTTGGTGTGTTAATCTATTAAATTACTTGGTATATAAAACCATGATCATGAATTAAATGCTTTCCACGTGTTTGTTAACCATTGAGAATGAATGTAAACATAACTTGTTTGTTCACAAGTAAACTTCACAGAGTAGCTACTTTTTAATTTATGCAACCATGAAATCCATTTTATTTTGCCTTAAATTCTGTTTTCCATTTAATTTTTTTCTGTAGTCTGTGTTTTATGATTTAATACCAATTCATCATCAACTGGTGTCTAATTAAATTAATTAATACAACTTTAATGGAACCTTAAAGTAAATATAACAATTAATTTACAACAAAACATTGCATTTTTATTTTTTATTTTTTTAAGTGTCTCTCAGAGCAGCTCTGGAGATGAAGTTCATGTGTTCATGTCTCTCATACCTTGAAAACATTGTGAGTTTCGCGTGTGCTTGAGTTCGTGTATCAGAAGAAACACGCAGATCATGCTACAGGATGAACGAAATGAAACACACCTGGGACGTAGATGTCCACTGGAACGATGCGATCACAACCCCGGACCACCGAATAAGAGTAGTGATAGTAGCCACCACCGTTAGCACAGCTTCCAGAAAGAAAGAAACAAGACAATTTTAGTTGAAAAACAATGAAGTATGAGAAAAAATAAACTAGTTTTTCCTGATCAGCTTATTTATGTTTCTCACCTTCCCATGGAAATAACGTATCTGGGTTCTGGCATTTGATCATACACCTGCCATTAGCAAGACATTCATACATTATAGCAACAGAACAATCATTACACTAAAGCATAATCAGAAATATTAAAGGGATACAAAAATGAAAATGTTGTCATCATTTACTCGCCCTCATGTCATTCCAAATCTGCATGAGTTTCTTTCTTCAGTTGAACACGAAAGTAGCATTTTGAATAGGGTTGGGTATCGTTTGGTTTTTTTCTATACCGATGCCTAAACCGATACTTATTAAAAATAAATACAAATTCTCAAAAAAATGATGGATTGGCCATTAGCACTATGAACACATGATGTCCGTTTCATTCACACTGGTTGCCAGAGGGCGCCCTCGCACAGAAAATCCACATATCCAGTCACATAAGTAGACAACTTATGACCCTCCAGGAAATCCCTTATATGGACAAAGGCATCTCTATTATATCTGTAACTGAGTAAACAGAGCATATAAATGTTTTGAATGATAAAACAAAGACAATAAACACTCGACTGCGACAATATAGTTTATCCGTGTTATTCAAGCCATCTCTGGTATTTTCATAATAATTGCGTATATTTATAATCCATTGCTAATCAATGTAATCTTTTTAAAGTAGCCTATGGAACATATTTTCTGCCTCATTCTGTGACAAGAAGCCTCATCAGATCACAGAAGGAAGCATTTGACTGGTGTTGTGGTGTAACAAGGTTATAATGTTCTCTTTTGTTGGACAACAGGTTTAGAAATGTGAATACAAGGGAAGTTTAGCTTTAGGCATTTTAATTTAAGCTTGTTTAGCTTAGTTAACGGAAGGCTACCTGCTGCCATCAGAGCAAGTGTAATTACTGCATTCACGCGCTCCTCGGATGCTCTCGTTTCCCGAGTTGTGCTTTTAAGTCGGATTGTGAAAACAACATGGACACTCGCGTCACGTTACTACAAAATTTGTTGGATTTGTATTATTAGAGCGTTCTGACTTGAGTGCATGTTGCATTTTTCAGTCGGGAAATTATTTTCTATATTACAGGATGCTTCTTACGTCCGTTTCGAGAACCAGAGGACAAATATTTCAATCGATCGCTCAGGCATGGCACTGAAATGAGGCACCGAAATCTGCATTCTGATTCGGTTCTAGTACATACCGGTTACATAGGTACCGGTGCCATATTGGTACCGGGTTTCGGTACCCAACCCTAATTTTGAAGAATGTTAGTAACAAAGCAGTTGACGGTAGCCATTGAATTCCATATTATGGGAAAAAAAATACTATGGAAGTCAATGACCACCGTTAACAGTTTGGTTACCCCACATTCTTCACAATAATTTTTTTGTTATCAACAAAGAGGAAATTCATACAGGTTTGGAACACCTTGAGGTAATGATGACAAAATGTTCATTTTTGGATGAACTATCGGTTTAAACCGAGTACTAAACATTTATATTTACAGCAGGGGTGTGCAATAATGACAAAAAAATGAAATCTCGACATTTTCGGGAATTTTGGCTATAACGATAATTAGATGACATTTTGCTGAGCGTGTTATTGTGCTGGTACTTTGGCAGGTTTAGGACTGCCGTGGACATCTGACTCCCAAAGATTTTGATATTCTTCATATTCTGTGCGGTGATTAGTTTGCAAGAGTAATAAATTGATTTTTACCTTTTATGGGCATTTTTACCTTTATAAAACCATTTTTTTCTAGCCTAATTACATTCTGCATCATCTTTCGTCAAATTCTTAATTAGATTTAATAGTAAAGACTTAGGGCAAATCCAATAAAATAGTATCAATAAACTTTGTGTTTGCAATGCAGAGTTGGCATGCAGAATCTGCATCTGAATCGGCATTTACACTGTTTAATACAGGACATGAATGCATTTAACCTGCAGTTACAAATGCATACTTAATGTTTTGATGTTTAAAAAACAAAACGTTCAATAGTGATATTTGAAATGGAGTTGGGGAAAAAGGGAATAAATACTGTACTTTTTAAATATAAACCTAAAACGCCAGTAGGTGGCGGCAAATCACGCAATGATGAGTCATTCACTCCGTTTACGTGGACAACAATAATCCGATTTTAACATGATTAAGACAATACTCTGATTAAGAATCTACCATGTAAACAGAGATTTAAGATTACCTTAATCCGGCTAAAGTCATAATCGAAGTAAACAAAAATCGAATTAAGACATGTGGAGTATTCCTATTTTTCTTTGCATTACTGAAGTGCAGTATAGACATGTAAACATCTTAATCAAATTATTACCGTCGTGAAGGACTTTTCACCACATTTTGCGACAGGATACACACACGGCAGTTGTCAACCGTTTGATGGCAAATAAAAGTGCTTCAACACCACCGTCGTCACGTATACATGTATAAATAATTAACTGCACTTGAAGCTTTCATAAAATTAAAAATGAAACTGTACATGGCATCATCACGAAGACGAACTATATGTTTATACGTGAAATTCCGGAGGGGACGTCAGATGGCGTCACGTTGAGACGTAATGATGTGCGCCATTAATCGAACTATGTACTATAACATGTAAAACGGGAACATGAAAGGAATATTCTAAAAGCAACTCATGTAAACACCACAATCATAATATTGGCTTATTTAGAATAAGGTCAATAATTAGATTACTGATGTCCACGTAGTAACGAGTGAGTCATTCATTCAACCAATTTGTTCAAACAGCTGATTGATTCAGCAACGAAACACCGTCGTGTGTTGCTCAGAGATGCAAAATAGTTCTACTGTGGCTTCCTTTGGAACTATTTTGGTTGATGAAATAGAGCAAAAAAAGGAACTTGTGTCTAAAATGTAAGTCAATGAATATTAACTTCTTGTTTATTGGATTGTTTTATAAAATCAGTATCACATTTGCAATCGTCTGATATTTGGAGAAAAAACTATACTCTTTGTGTGATATTAACTATATCAGATATAAATATATAAGACATTTAAAAGTCATACGGGGGCATATTTGCCCCCTTATGTTGAATTTTGGGGGGAATCTAAATGTATTTTAATAGACTATATCACGTAGTGGAAGTGTGAACTCTAATTGTGCACGCGCAGTAGTCTAACCTACATCTCATAGTGTATGTGCACACTTTATGGGTGTGCTTTTGTTTGGCTTTTGCTATATATTCGATAATGTCAAATCGCATATCGTTTAAACAAGAATTACGATATAATCGCAGACCATATATATCGCACACCCCTAATTGACAGGCAAGTTTATTACTATTGATATGGTGCAATTACCTTCCGCAATGCAGGAGCCATCTTGTTGGTTAGCGTCCCTGCGACTATCATGACATCAGCCTGTCTGGGACTGGCTCTGAACACAACACCAAACCGATCCATGTCATAACGAGGGGCGGCCATGTGCATCATCTCCACTGCACAACATGCCAGGCCAAAGGTCATGGGCCATAAGGAGCTCTGAAATACAAACATTTGACTTTTCCCCTCATTTTTACAAAAAAATATGATAAGCTACAGTCCAAATTTTTATGGTCAGTTAAGTAAAAAAAAAAAAATAATAATAAATGAGTTTATTCAGCAAGGATGAATTAAATTGATCAAAAGTGACAGTAAAGATTTTAATAATGGTACAAAAGATGCTTTTTTTGCTTTCATCAAGCTCTCAATTATGGCTTCCACTAAATATTAAGCATCCCAACTGTTTTCAGCATTGATAATAATAATCAATATATTAGAATGATTTCTGAAGGATCATGTGACACTGAAGACTGGAGTAATGATGCTGGAAATTCAACTTTGCATCACAGGAATAAATTGTTATTGATCAAATAAATGTAGCCTTAGTGAGCAGAAGAGACTTCTTCCAAAAACATTTGAGAAAAAAAAAAAAGAAATCTACTGACACCTAATTTTTGAACGGTAGTGCACGCATTTAGTGTTTTTAAAACACATTTTTTGTAAATGTGTAAAGCAGGGGTGTCCAGTCCTGCAGAGTTCAGCTCCAACCACAATTAAACACATCTGAACCAGCTAATCAAGGTCTTATTCAGCATACTAGAAACTTCCAGAGGTGTGTTGAGGCACGTTGGAGCTAATCTCTGCAGGACGGTGGCCCTCCAGGACAGAGTTTGGAGACCCCTGATGTAAAGAGTTACGTACTCTGCGCGCCCAGTTGACCAGATCGTCCAGCTTGGTGATGACGTATTCACCCTTGCTGCTGACCGCTGAAGCTGGTCTTGGTGCCAGAGCTGTGCTTTTCTCTCTGAACGGGACCGGACTGGAAAGAAGGATATGCACAGTTAGTAATAACTACCCAGTTAATAGTGTAATAGTTATTCTGTAACTGCCCAGGATGGGTGGCATACAACCATAACAAAACCATCCACTTCGCACCTTGTGGAGTTTTCATCCTTTTTGTCTGTCAGAGGAACCTTTTTATGAGCAGAAAATGATGAAATGGCCCTACATTACAAGCACAATATCAAGTGTAAAAAGGTGTTACAACATTTTACATAAAATAAGGAAAAAAGATCCTTAAAACTAATTCAAAACTTACCTTAGATTCAAGGAACCAAGGGCAGAAAGGCGAGGAACTGAAATAACACATTATTTAAAGTTATGTTTTTATACAAAAACAAACTTGCACATATGAGAAGTAAAAAATACATGAAAACCATATTAAATATTTGTATATATATATATACAGTGGGGCACAAAAGTATTTAGTCAGCCACCAATTTGTGCAAGTTCTCCCACTTAAAAAGATGAGAGAAGGCCTGTAATTTTCATCATAGGTATACCTCAACTTTGAGAGACAAAATGAGAAAAAAAAATCAGAAAATCACATTGTAGGATTTTTAAAGTATTAATTGGTAAATTCCTCGGTAAAAAAGTATTTGGTCACCTACAAACAAGCAAGATTCTGGCTCTCACAGACCTGTAACTTCTTCTTTAAGAGGCTCCTCTGTCCTCCACTGGTTACCTGTATTAATGGCATCTGTTTGAACTTGTTATCAGTGTAAAAGACATCTGTCCACAACCTCAAACAGTCACACTCCAAACTCCACCATGGCCAAGACCAAAGAGCTGTCAAAGGACACCAGAAAAAAAAAATTGTAGGCCTGCACCAGGCTGGGAAAACTGAATCTGCAATAGGTAAGCAGCTTGTTGTGAAGAAATCAACTGTGGGAGCAAATTATTAGAAAATGGAAGACATACAATACCACTGATAATCTCCCTCGATCTGGTGCTCCACGCAAGATCTCACCCCGTGGGGTCAAAATGATCACAAGAACTGTGAGCAAAAATCCCAGAACCACACGGGGGGACATAGTGAATGACCTACAGAGAGCTGGGACCAAAATAACAAAGGCTACCATCAGTAAAACACTGCGCCGCCAGGTACTCAAATCCTGCAGTGCCAGACGTGACCCCTGCTTAAGCCAGTACATGTCCAAGCCCATCTGAAGTTTGCTAGAGAGCAATTGGATGATCCAGAAGAGGATTGGGAGAATTTCATATGGTCAGATGAAACCAAAATATGACTTTTTGGTAAAAACTCAACTTGTTGGGTTTGGAGGAGAAAGAATGCTGAGTTGCATCCAAAGAACACCATACCTACTGTGAAGAATGGGGGTGGAAACATCATGCTTTGGGGCTGTTTTTCTGCAAAGGGACCAGGACGACTGATCCGTGTAAACGAAAGAATGAATGGGGCCATGTATCGTGAGATTTGAGTGAAAACCTCCTTCCATCAGCAAGGGCATTGAAGATGAAACGTGGCTGGGTCTTTCAGCATGACAATGATCCCAAACACACCGCCTGGGCAACGAAGGAGTGCTTCGTAAGAAGCATTTCAAGGTCCTGAAGTGGCCTAGCCAGTCTCCAGGTCTCAACCCCATAGAAAATCTTTGGAGGAGTTGAAAATCCGTGTTGCCCAGCGACAGCCCCAAAACTTTACTGCTCTAGAGGAGATCTGCATGGAGGAATGGGCCAAAATACCAGCAACAGTGTGTGAAAACCTTGTGAAGACTTACAGAAAACGTTTGACCTCTGTCATTGCCAACAAACGGTATATAACAAAGTATTGAGATGAAATTTTGTTATTGACCAAATACTTATTTTCCACCATAATTTGCAAATAAATTCTTTAAAAATCCTACAATGTGATTTTCTGGATTTTTTTTTTCTCATTTTGTCTCTCATAGTTGAAGTATACCTATGATGATAATTACAGGCCTCTCTCATCTTTTTAAGTGGGAGAACTTGCACAATTGGTGGCTGACTAAATACTTTTTTTCCCCACTGTATATAGCTTCAACTTTACAAACAAGGTACATAATCGCATTCCAGAAAATAACAAATCTTGTTCAGCCTTGGTTGAGCATAACCAATAATAAAAGGGTAAACCATAATAACAATACTTACAAACTTAAAAATAAGAATACTGTGCCTAAATCTCTGCTCGCTATGTGGTTAGACATTTTTTTAAACTGCAATAAATATTTCGCTCATTTCATTCTTGATTCTTCTGCTTCATTAAGATACTAAATATCAATTTTGTGGCAGCGATTTACAAAGACACTGCATATCGCCTGCCTGAATGGTATTTTGACTTTCAAAGCCGTAAGTAATACAACATATCTCATAGTGAGTCTCAGATCAGTCATGTTGTGTAACAAGGTCACCGAGTAAAGCCCATCATAACACGAAAGAACTCATTCAACAACTGAAGATGCAATGTAGTTTAGTTATATCTAATGTATTCCACATATATATGATGCAGTGATAGCAATACTGCGCCATGCAGAGATTTTAAATCGTCTAGGATCAAGCTCGTTTACTCACCCAACAACGCCGCCATCTTTGCCTGTCACCTACTTTCGCTGTATATAAAAGTCCTTTGATAACACCGCGCTCAAAACCTTTAAAACAAAATCAAAAAAAAAAAAGAGCACGGCCAATTTAATTATTCACACACTTCATACGCAATTTTTTACAAAATAAAATACATTACATTTATTCGCCGCGCTCAACATCGATTAGTATTAAATCATTTTAGTTATACTTATTTTCTACATTCAATTTTTTTTATATCTAATTATTTTTGTAACTAAATTCTATAATAACAGAAACAGAAATTGCTCACTATTCATTGACAAAGATGTATGTATTTTTGTGTTTTTATTTTGAAGCGCTGAAAGCTGGTCCATATTAAAATTGTCTTTTTAAAAGAACAATTTTACCATCAGTCTGTAGTTAGTCAATTACAGGTTCATCAGCATGAAAGTAACTATGTACTGCTGTACCCAGTGTTGGGGAAAGTTACTTTTAAAAGTAATGCATTACAATATTGCGTTACTCCATTAAAAAGTAACTAATTACGGTACTTCGTTACTTTTTTATGGAAAGTAATGCATTGCGTTAATTTTGTGTTATTTTTTGTCATCTGGGCTGGGCTTGCTTGTTTGTATTTAATAAAAAAAGTTATATTTTTGGCAAATATAAAAGCCTTTTCACAGCAAAAGTGAAATGAATAAGCCTCAGGCTGAAGGGAAAGTAGATTTACATCTGTACAGTAGAACGCAGAAGAAGACATTTCAACACACTTCAGCAATAAAAAAAGACACACAATGTTTGTCTAGAGTAATTTGTGCTTGCGGTTGAACTGGATCATCGAAGGTCAGAAGCAAAGACATTGGTTCATAGAATGGGATTAAATACAATAAAGGATATTTGTGTTGTTTAACATTTAATCATTGCATATTCTGAGTTGCATTTTTTTTTTTTATTTTGAGGAATACTGAATCTGTGTGTTTTGTGTGAGTGAGATGAATTATGATATTCATATTTATTTTTAGAACTACAGTAACATATTCTGATTTCTCTCAACATGGGGACAAGAGAGATGTCAGTGAATAAATGGGAAAACAAAACAGCTAACGTGCGTTACTATTTGAAAGTAAACTCAGATATTCTCTTGTAAATTAAAAAGTGTTAATAAAGAATAACAATTTGGTCCCTCAGTAAATTCTCTTTGCCACCTTGAAGAATTCTCTGTTACTTTAAAGTGTAAATAAACGGCCGGGAAGTAAGGAAACACACAGTCCATGTATTCTCAATGCTTCAATTTATTCACAGAAATACAGATTTTATATAGGCATGTCGAGGGGAGTTTCATCCTCTTAACCAATGAGGATATGAATAACATACACGTAGGATCTTTGGCCAAGAACATGTGTTTATATAAAATGGCCACATGTACAGAAAAACATGGACATATTAGGAATAGACTTTTAGCGAAGGATGTTAAACTATCTTCATGGTTTCCTCACGAACCTCATTCCTAGCTATCATGTCCTTATTTGGGACATTTGACCCAAGAGAAGCTAATGTATACATTTAAGTATGCATACTTCGCATATAAGTAAGACATATTTAAACATAATATCAAGAGAGAGAGATGGATACAGAAGGGGGATTCAGAGAGAATGCGTTGTATATATAGAAGACTGAGAGAGAAAAAAAAAGGAGGGGTGAGACATCTGGAACATTCTCTTAACAAGACAGAGAGTGTTTTCTAACAAAAAGTAATGCGTTACTTTACTAGTTACTTGAAAAAAAGTAATCTGATTACGTAACTCGCGTTACTTGTAATGAGTTACCCCAAACACTGGCTGTACCATAATCGAGTCTGCTTATCATAATTTCTCATGTCTCAGTTTCTGTGTATGATTCAAATGATCCTCAGGTATTTGCATACCTGGATCCAAAGCTCCCAGACAGTCATTTTAACCTTTAGTCAGCCAACTGAAACATGAATCGTGTCAAAAACTTTATAAATTGAGATTCTTTTTAAAAACTACGGGTCAGTGCTGAGCTTTGGGGTTTGAGAACAGAAAAAAAAGTGCCAAACACTAATGAAAAAAGGTGCAAAAGCTATCATTAGGAACTCTTGCAAAAGGTATGTACACTTAGAAAATAGCCTAATATATACCCTTTAGGGATAAGTCACTAGATATTGTGTTCAGAAATTAAAAATTGATTCCCACAACCTATTAAATTCTTTCCTTCATTTTAGTTAAATTGTGGCCATGTTATACTGATTTGTTCCCTATTTTAAATTTAGTTTAACCTGGGACGTGATTTAACTCAAATGAATTATTACACAGATTGAACTAATTTTGAACAGATTTAACCCTTGTGCTTTGCTGAAAATCATTTACCTAATTTGGTGTTTCCAACCTGCCTACAAAAATTGCTTATAAATCTCACATTATATTGCTATATTTCAACTAGCACAGGTTTTGTATGTTGTTTTTGGAACTGATTGGTTGCAAGTCTCTTTGATCTGAGCTAATGCACCTGTTTTTTTTAAGTGAACGTTGCCAGAATTATCCACAACTGTTCAAATTGCATCCCAAGTTAATGTATCTTGATTTAAGAATGTTTAGATATTTTTTTTTTGTAGTGCATGCAACATTCAATGGCATGGCTTTCTTAAAAATGATAGCACACCTTTTCTTAGCAAACCAAACAATATAAAGTGTTATCCTTGTCTGACACACAAACAGACCAAGACCAACGTTTTTCAGAAAAGAGAATGTTTTATTTTAATTGGTAATTGAAATTTGGCCAAAGTATTGTTTGAAAATAGAGTACAACACATACTGAAATGAATTTAACAGTCTGAAATGTGAAAACACTCTTCCAATGGCACAAACATCTCAAGGTTTATCAATAAATTAAAGGCAAGATTCTAGTCCTATTCTTCAAAACGGGTTAGAACACCAGCTGACCAGGATGATTAAAGGTGAGCTGTTAAGACTATTCTCTATCAAATAAACTTTTATTATACAAGAGTATAAAATCATACTACACCTTTAGCCTTGTATGTAGTATGAAGCCTGGGAATTTCACTGCATTTACAAGGATAGCTCTACATTTATTTACACTTAATTCAGGGTTTAGTCTTCAGAAAGCAGCCTGTGGAAGTGATCGGTTCTCTTCTTTAAAACATTTCTGATGTCATCCTAGAAACAATCAAAAAACAGGTTAATCATTACTAAAAATTACTACAAACTCATTTTTCACGTAATTAAAAGAGTACTTGGAACAAGTTTTTATTCTCTCTCTCTCTATAGGTGACTTTCCCATGTTTGACTCTTATATCATTGGTTACCGTTTAGGAACAAAAGTATCTAGGCCTGGTTTCTCTCCTTTATAAGTTACATTATTAGTTTCAATAAATGGCCTTTTGAACTGGGTAGGTAATTTGAAGTTATTATGTTTTATGCTATCATTCGTATAATAAATTATATATATATATATATATATATATAGACTGATGTTTAATGGCTAAAAACACTCACTGCCTGCACTAGTTTCTCCATGTATGGAATGAGCTTTTGCAGCTCACGGTCCTCTTGATCTCCGACCCAGCTCTTTATGGGAATCATATTCATCAGCTAGAAAGAACAAACACAGATCCAATAAGAACATGGCACTTATATACTGGTTAGACCTGATGTTCAACAAACCCTTTTACATAGAACTGGTAAGGACAAGCATACGTGATATGGGAAGGTGTGGGGGGCGTTGTCCAGGATGACCGTCTTTGACAGGTCTCTCTCCAGAACAGTCAAGTCTTTAATGTAGTGGCCAAGCACACAGGCGCAATCGTCCTGATACAAACGGTGCCTTTAAAACAAGAACGCCACTGAATTACATTTTCATACTTCCTTCAAAGCTAAGTTTGTGACCTGTAAACAAAGTAAAAATAGATAGCTCCCAATACTTCCTTATTATTGGGAGCTTAAACAGTTTTATTTTAGCACATTTTAGTTACACTAAATTAAAATGAGAAATGGTGCCTTGGCAACTAGCTGAAATAAAATTTTATTTCAAGTAACAATTTTTTTTTATGGTTTTAATTTTAGTTAACTAGAAGAACCCTGAAAGACGTGTGACATTTTTGATCAGATGATGTAATTATCGTAGTCAGTTAGACCAGTGGTTCCCAACCCTGGTCCTGGAGGCACCCCAACACTGCACGTTTTGTATGTCTCCTTAATCAATCACACCTGATTCAGGTCATCAGCTCATTAGTAGAAACTCCCAAGATCTGAAACTGGTGCGTCAGAGAAAAAAGATATGCAAAATGTGCAGTGTTGGGGTGCCTCCAGGACCAGGGTTGGGAACCATTGAGTTAGACCATCGTTTGGCTCTCAGGTTAATAAAAATGTTATGAGATTTGCAGATGCCCAGCTGAGATTTAGGGTACATGACATTCAACATATGTCTCACCTAAAGAGCTTTTTATTAGGGTCCAATATATCTACAATCTTTTCTGCATATTCCTTTTTTGCAGAGGTGTAAACAAACATCTGGAATAAAAAATTAAAATCAGAACAGATTTATTGATAGATTTATTCACTGGCAAAAATTAAGGCCTGTTCACACCAACACAAATGTTCAGCACAAAAATTCGTTCTGGTTTTCGCATACCATTTGCGTGAATGAAAATGCAAAAATCATTTTGCTGACAATAGGTGGCACTTATGTAAAAGCGGAAACCCCTAAGAAATTTAGTCATTTACATGTTTTCAAATAGCCATTCAGAGTTCTGTATTTGACGTGGTGTTCAAATAACACTATTTTATGCTTTATATAACAAAAGCAGCTCTAGGCATGTGACCAAAAGCCCAAATCTTATTGATGCATTTGAATCTGTTGCACTGATGGCATGCAAACATCCATGTCAGACACATTAAAGGTGCATGAAGCAATATTTGAAAAATGCTTTTGACCACAGTGTCGGACCGAGTCCCAAAACACACTCGCTGCCAAACAGCAGTAAGGGGCGAGTCTAGTAATGATAGGGAGAAGTGAGTGCACAGACGATATTAGCTGATCGGCTATGATGGCAGATTAAAAAAAAAAAGAGGAAAATATCAGAGAAACAAAATAAAATAAATAGAAGAGTTACAATCAGGCAAGAGGTAGGACCCGCATAAATATTGGAGCAGCTTTCCAGCAGTGGAGAGAACTCAAGGAGCGGGAACGCCTGGAATTGGACGCCGAGGTTGCTTTGTTTCTTCTTGATAGGTGAGTTATGTTGATTTTGCTTTGTTTCACACAACTAATCTGTGTTGGCTTTTGATTGAAGATGCTGTGGCCGGCAGGCATAGCAGATTCAGCCATCGTCACTGCTAGGGTTGTGTACGTACGTTTGGGGCGGAGTTATCAAAATTGGGGCGAGGTCCTGTTGGGGTATGGGCGTGTTTGTTTTGGTGATTTCAAATATCAACATTGTTTGGCAAACTTCGCTCAGTTCAGCTTAAAAACAGCTGTTCAATCCCAATAAACTGCGTAGCGTAACAAATATTCATCTTGGTGCAACGGGATTTAATGTTTTAGTGTAATGTTCACAATGTTTACCTCAAAATGTTTGGTCATGGCTTGTAGAAACTCTTTGACATATGGTCTGAGGATCACATAGACCTGTGAAAAGATGTTTGATGAATCACAAAAGCAACACAACTGCAAACCTTTTCCATGACAGCTGCAGGACGTTAACCACTATTCCAACAAATACATGTATGAGAAGCTTAAAGGAATATTTCATACAAAAATGAAAATTTGCTGAAAATGCACTCAACCTCAGACCATCCAAGATGTAGATAAGTTTGTTTGTTCATGGGAACAGATTTGGAGTAATTTAGCATTACATCACTTGCTCAGTAATGGATCTTCTGCAGTGAATGGGTGCCGTCAGAATGAAAGTCCAAACAGCTGATAAAAACATCATAATAATTCACAAGTAATCCACACCACTCCAGTCCATCAGTGAACGTCTTCTGAAGTGAAAATCGGCGTGTTTGTAGGAAACAAAACCATCATTAGAACGTTTTTAACTTCAAACCTTTGCTTCCAGCTAAAATATGAGTTCTCTATCCAATATTGCTTCCTCCAGTGAAAAAGTCTCACCTGAATCAGGAGAGCAATATCCACCATATACAAGTGAAAACAGTCCAGTTCTAAACAAACGTGGGTAGACTTTGATGTGAAAGAACAACAGGGGATGGACTTTTTTCACTGGTGAAAGCAATATTATGGATTATGGACAAGCAAGAAGTGACGATTTACTGTTAAAACACGTTAATGATGGATTTGTTTCTTATAAACATGCAGCTTTTCGTGACACAAGATGTTCATTGATGGACTGAAGTCGTTTGGATTATTGTGATGTTTTTATCAGCTGTTTGGACTCTCATTCTGACGGCACCCATTCACTGTAAGAGAATCCATTGGTGATCAAGTGATGTAATGCTACATTTCCCCAAATCTGTTCCCATGAAGAAACAAACTCATCTTGGAACAATTTTTTTCCCAGCATGTTTAATTTTGAACATTAACTACTAGTTTTACCAACCTTGTACTTGTGATCTTGAAAGTGGGTATTGAAGGTGTATTCTGCATCATGGATCACATTGAGTGAACTGAACACGAGGGTTTCATCCTAGAATAGTACAGAAATTAAATCCAAAAAATCACAAACCAGTCACCTCTTAACC
Source organism: Sinocyclocheilus anophthalmus (assembly GCA_018155175.1). NCBI lineage: Eukaryota > Metazoa > Chordata > Actinopteri > Cypriniformes > Cyprinidae > Sinocyclocheilus > Sinocyclocheilus anophthalmus. The sequence goes on along the minus strand of JADLZN010011958.1, from coordinate 62,929 downwards.
TCAATCTAATCAGTGAGAACAGTGGTCCTCTAGTCAACGTCACTTACATGACTGTTAAAGCATCTCTCAATGGGGCAGCATTAAAGGCCCTTCTGATTTAATGACCCTGCCATTCATTTCCAATCACCAAAATGCATGCAAATTCAATCAGTTTAGTCACATTCTGACCAAAGTATTTCTTTTGAGCTGGCTTTTTGGAAGGTAACTTACCAAATCAAGCACCAGGGTAGCAGCAGGTGTGCTCCTCGTCTTTGGTGGAATGTCCCGCACTGCTGAGACAGGCCTGGACTGTTGTGAACGATTTGGAATGTTCTTAATAAACCTGAAACTAAGGGACAAATCAGAAAGATTTCAAATTAAACCTCCTCAATCAGGCTGAAGAGCACAAAATGAAATCATTTGTAGAAGCGACTCACGGGCTAAACACTTCTTCATTCTCTTCATCCTCTGAAAGAGGGCTGGCAGCACTGTAACCGAACACACAGTGTTCGGGACTGAACATGGGACTTGAGTTTGGCTGCTCACCTACTAAAATAAGCAACAGCTGTTACATAAGCACATGAAATCCAAAATCAGTAACAGCATAAACCCTATTAGCATATTGCTAGCATGTTTTAACATCTAGCAGTTTATCCTTGGTTACTTGATAGGCTTTGCTAGTGATAAGACATACATATATATATATATATATACATATAGGCCTGAATTTCATTTTGAAAAATGGGGGAATTCCCCCTTTAGGTGGCTCTTATTGGGGGATTTTTTCATTTGAGGGGGGGAGTTTTTTGTTTTTGACATTTTTAAGCTACAATCATCCAACCTAAACGTTTCATCACCCAGTGTATGTGTTTTTCAATTTATAATGTTGTTGATTCATATTTATATTGCGAGGAAAATTCTTAAAAAGAACTTTGATTTCAAACTCTGAAATTAATTTATTTTAACTAAAAAAAAAAGAAAGTAAGCAGTCAGTAATAAAATAAGAATAGATAAATGACAAGCAATTGCACAAACAAATACAATAACTAGACAACTAAAATGAACTGTGCTTTAAGTTTTTCAGGTAGGTATAACAGTAATATTCAGGTACAGAAATACCACAGAAACTGAATAATCTGTTTTAACTTTAAAATAACACCTGTTAGTTTTCAATGTATAAATAACCATTAATGACAGACAGCAGCAGGTTTATTTAGGTTGCGGTCTCTTTAAGACCTCATGCGCGGATCTAACTGTTACACATAAGTATTGTTTCTCAACTGTTTACATTCACTTAATAGCCTATATACCGGCAGTGATTAGTATAAATCGACTGTTTACGTGAATACTCATCAAGACGGGCATTGACAATTTTTTATTAAAAAGTTTTAATTAATAAAATAAAAAATTAAAGCCGTTAATACGCGATAAGGCGCAACACAACTTAATTATGTAGTCGCGCGCTCTCAGATGCGGCTCTATGTGCGCGCGCTTTGGGTGTGAGCTCACAGAAAGGGGTCTCACAGAGAGCGCGCAAGCAATGAATTGAGCACTTGAATGTTTAAAATAGTAAGGCTCAAAAGCACGTGCAAATGATACATTCCGTCATCTGTCCCGATGATCTTTTTCGGGAATTACGGATTAAGGAATATTGGGAATTAAGTCAGATCAGAAAAGATATGGCACACAGATTCACAACATTCTGAAGGTCTGTGCCAAATTGAGCTAATGTTAGTTTAGGGATGGGCATATTGGTGAACCCCTACTAATAATTGCTAATATGTTGGCAAAAACTTTAAGCTAAACTATCTCAAATGGAATAAATTATCAAACAAAACACATACATACATACATACAAACCCGTTCCAAACAGTTTGGGACCCTGTACAATTGTGAAATTAAAAACAGAATGCATTATGTTTCTGCTCTATGTCGGCAGAACCACATTTTTAGAGTTAAACTCTGCGCACGCCGAAGAGCTGCGGGATCTCGGTCTGCTCCGGAGGCCCACACCATCACCGACCCCCACTGCTGCATCTCGCCCACAGCGGAGGCGCCACAAGCGGCGCGAGAGGAAGCAGAAGAGGGGTAAGCGCGGAGGTATCCGGGCTAGGCTAGCGGCTAACCCACACAAGCCGGCTATCCCCACCATCGTACTGGCTAACGTACGCTCTTTGGACAATAAACTGGACTACATCTGACTACTACGCTCAACTCAGAGGACTGTAAGAGACTGTTGTGTTTTTGTGTTCACGGAAACATGGCTCAACAACAGCGTTCCGGACTGCGCTATTCATCTCGATCAGCTGACATGCTATCGAGCGGACAGAGCTCGCGTTGAGGGAGGTAAGACCCGTGGCGGAGGGCTTTGTGTTTACATCAATGATGCGTGGTGCCGCGATGCTGTTGTGGTCTGCAAACACTGCTCACCCCTGGTGGAGTTTATGATTATTAAGTGCCGGCCGTTCTATCTACCGAGGGAATATACAGCCATACTGCTCGTTGCTGTATACATCCCTCCCAGCTCCAACAACAGCAACAGGAGCGAGGCACTAAATGAACTGTACCAGCACATCAGTGAGCAGCAGACAGCCCACTTCGATGCTTTTCTCATTTTGGTTGGGGATTTCAACCACGCAGACTTAAGTGTGTGTTCCCAAAAATACACCAACACATAGACTTTCCAACACGGGGAAACAACACTCTGGACTTTGTTTACACCACCCAGAGAGGAGCTTACTAAGCCCTCCCCCACCTCGGTGCCTCAGACCACATCACTGTCATGCTAATGCCTGCATACAGACCGCTCGTTAAAGTCACCAAACCAGTTCACAAACAGATACAAGTGTGGCCGGAAGGGTCGTCAGAGGCTCTTCAAGACTGTTTTAACACCACTGACTGGAATATGTTTAAGCAGGCTGCCACATACAATAACACCACAGACCTCCAGGAGTACTCAGAGACTGTCACTGCCTACATCACCAAGTGCATTGATGATGTAACAGTCACAAAGACCATCACTGTCCGGGCCAACCAGAAGCCGTGGCTAACAGGTTAGGTTTACGGACTCCTGAAGACGCGGAACGCTGCCTTCAGAGCTGGAGATGAGGTGGGCTTGAAGACAGCTAGGGCCAACCTTTCCCGCTGCATCAGGAAGGCAAAAAGTCAGTACTCCAGGAGGATAGCCCATCATTTTTCAGCGCCAGCAGAACACTCGGAGCCGTGGGACACACACACACACACACACACACACACACACATACACACACCACACACACACACACACACAACCACACCACACCACACACACACACACACCCACACCCACACACCACACACACAGAGAGAATTCAGAACTAGTTATGAATAGATGAATATTAATGCACTCAAGAGAATTGAAACGCACCACTAATAGCACTTATTACCTTAGACTTATAGTATATAAAACCCATTGGCTAGGTATAATTCTCTTCTTGTGATAATGCGGTGTCTGGGTTTGGTGGACCCTGGGGGGGGGGGGGGGGGGCATCATCCAGTTTTAGACAAAGACAGAAAGACAGAGTGCATGATAAAAATATGTGTTGTGGCAGACAAAACTACAAAAGGCTTTTTTTTTTTGACCAAATGCCCTTAACAATAAAAGGAATGACCTGAAAATATCTATAATGTGAGAACCTCCCAGGAGGATAATAACTCAATCAAAGGGCTAAATGATGTGTTAATTAAAATCTAATATTGCAAAATGGTGCACAACAGCCATTCAAATACAGTGAGCTATTCCTTTTTTTAGCAATAGGGGGAAGGAACAGTCTATAGTGATCATAAGTAAAAATTTAATTTGATATAAATCTCTATTATCTGTGCCCATTGAGAAAGCTAAAGAAATGTGTGTGCTTTGAATTAGCTGTTCCTGTCTTCACGGTCTCATGTCCCCGATGACATTTCTTCAGTGAAACAGAGGTCCAATTCACTGGCCTGAAGCATTCAGTGCGAAGAGACAAAAATCAATACAAGAGGGAAAACAACAAAATATAGCAACATAGCCAGATAAGTGCAAGTGTGGCTGACAGTATTTTATTATGCTCTGTGTCTGACAAATGTGTAGTCACAAGAGCTTTTCAATGTTGTTTCTCTGTCAAACATTCTGGCAAAGTTGAAATACTGGGAATGTCAAATCATACAGAAAAAAAGAGTTATTTTTAATGTCTTAACATTAAAGGAACAGTTCACCCAAAAATTTGCTGAAAATGTACTCACCTTCAGGCCATCTAAGATGTAGATTTGTTTGTTTCTTCATCAGATTTGGAGTAATGTAGCATTGCATCACTTGCTCACCAATGGATCCTCTGCTGTGAATGGGTGCCGTCATAATGAGAGTCCAAACAGTTGCTTCAAGCAGTTTTTTTACTTCAAAACCGTGCATTCATCTACAATACAACCCTTCTAGTCCTATATTGCTTTTTCTGGTCCAAAATTTGTGTCTTCCAATATGAAATAAATTGTAAAAAAAAAAAACGTTTTAATAATGGATTTGTTTCTTATAAACTTGCAGCTTTTCACTTCACAAGACTTTTTATCAGCTGTTTGGACTCTCATTCAGGTGGCACCCATTCACTGCAGAGGATCCATGGGTGAGTAAGTGATGTAATGTTACATTTCCTCCAAATCTGTTCTGATGATAAAACAAACTCATCTACATCTTGGATGTCCTGAGTGTGCATAAATTTTCATTTTTTTCTACACATTTCTATGAGACTTTTTGTAAGTTTGCCATGAATTGTGCAGGTGAATCTTGACTTTCACTAATGAAGAGAATGTAAATCAACCAATGATAAACCGTTTCTCTGAAATAGCTCAGAGCTGGAAAGATACTTTTAAATGTATTCACTACAGATACAAACTGCATGCTTAAAAAGTAATCAGTAATGTATTTCTTTAGATTACTCAGGTTTAGTAACTTAATCTAAATACTTTAGAATACTTTGAAATACTTAAACTATACACAAAGGAACATATTAATGTCTTGTTTTTATGTTTTTTCAACTCTAAATAAAAGTGACATCTACCAGTCATTAAGATTTGCGTTTTCCTTGCATTTTATTTTTAACAACATTAGTTTTCCACAGCATTTCTATGAACAACAAAAAAAATATATGTTTTGTCATTTAAATCTACCAATCAATATAAATAAAATTTGAATACAATTAATAGGATTCCGTGCTGTTTCATGCTGCATTACAAGCTTCAAAACGAATCCAAATACACCAAACATACCATAAAAGTAGCCAAAACAACTGGCACAGTTCTCCAAGTTATACAATAGATTTGTTTAATGAATGGACCTAACTTTAAGTGATTACTTCACTAATCCTATCTATGGAGAAGCGATCGGCACAAAAGAATCGCAGAGTCAAAATTGACAGGGCTCGTTTCCCAAAGCAACTACGGTCGCAAGTAATGTCGTTATAGTTCAATGTAATTTACCCAACCACAGTTTGCTAATGATGCTTTTGGGAAACACACCCCAGATCTATCTAGTTTAATGTGAACCATCCACACTGGTTTCGTTAAACAAAATAAATTATTAATTTAAAAGATTGAATCAAAAGAATCATCTGTTCACGAATCGGATCATGAACTCCCATTACTGTGCCAAAGATAATCGATTCTTGAACATTTCGAATGAATAAAGACTTCAAGTTCATCTGTAAAGCACACAAAGCTATCGTTTGACTTTATAAACTTTTATTTCATGCATGATTCATATGGATCTGTTAACTGAATGCAAAGTGTGAATTCTAGGAGAATTCGTTGTAATTTTTTCAATTAAATTCTTAGAAATATTAAACAATGATAACCAATTTAACACTCAAAATATGAGAAAATAAAAAAAACGAGTTACTTGATAAAATTTTTCAAAGATTAAGAACTTCCCTCAAGATGCTTTTTCAGATTAAACGTTGAATCCTTCGATGCTGATAGTGTCACGGTGCGTGCGGGGAGATGAAGCGAGGACTCAATTGCAGAAGAAATGGTACTCTTATTTTAGTAAAAAACTAAACAAAAACAAACTCAAACCACCCCAAAGGGGAAAAACAGACAAGCAGGCTCAAAGCTGCACCACATGCAGACACGAAACACACAATGAGAAATGACGAATCAGCACAGGATGACAGACATCAGGAGAATAAATAGGAAACCAAACGAGGGAGACACAGGTGGAACAACTTAAACAATAATGAGGTAACAATGTGAGGCGCCAGACAATACTACTGAGAGACCCATGTCAACAGACAAACACAACCACCCCTGTTCTCCCAGTAACACAGTCAGTCTGGTCCCCCCCCCCTCCCTTAAGGAGCGGATTCCAGACGCTTCACCAAGAGCAATCCCGGAGGGAGGCTGAATGGAGGTGGATCAGGGGGAGGGATGGTGGGCCAGGCCCGTGTAGTGGAAGAGACCCTGGGGATAGAGGTAAACCCGGGTACCAGGGCGAGGCCGGCAGCAAGAGCAGAGCCTGCCTCAAGAAGGGAGCCGGCAGGGCAAGCAGCTGGGGTACAGCTGACAGAGAGCAGAACTTAAGTGGAGCCGACAGGGCGTGAAGCTTGAGCTTTGCCTGAGCCGCATGCGGAAGCTTGAGCTGGGCGGTGCCGATCAGGCCATGAAGCTTGAGCTTGGGCATGGGTTGAGGAACTTGGGAGGCGCCGGCAGGGCAAGGAGCTTGGGTGGCGCCGGCAGGGCACCAGGCTCTATGAAGGCCTCCCGGCCTTGAAGGACGGAAGAAGCCTTCTTCCTCCTCCTCCTCCATTTCCGAGAGGGTGGCACTGCAGCTTCGTCTGCCACCTCCGGGGGCACTGCAACCTCTTCGGCCACCACCAGGAGCGCTACAGCTTCATCAGCCACCTCTGGGGGCGCTGCAACCTCTTCGGCCACCACCGGGAGCGCTGCAACCTCTTCGGCCACCTCTTAGTGTTGTCATGCGAAGCCTTCTTCCTCCTCCTCCTCCGTTTCTGAGAGGGTGGCACTGCAGCTTCGTCTGCCACCTCCGGGGGCGCTGCAACCTCTTCGGCCACCACCAGGAGCGCTGCAGCTTCATCGGCCGCCTCTGGGGGTGCTGCAACCTCTTCGGCCACCACTGGGGGTGCTGCAGCTTCGTCGGCCACCTTCGGGGGGTGCTGCAGCCTTGTCGGCCATCACGGGAGGCGCTGCAGGCCCCTTAGCTGAAGAATGTGCCACGAAATCCACAAACCTCTCGAAGGATACATGCATGCACCCTAGCATGCTCCAGGGGCTAACGGGCTTATCCAGGGCATAATTCAGCAGGTCCTTCAGCGCCGCGTCATTATAGCCCAGCCCCTCTGCCGCAATCCTGAACTCCACAGCAAACTCCCTCAGCTCGGTCCCTCGTAGGCGGAGGGAGCTCAGGGTCTCCAGCATGCACTGGTAGAGGGGGCTGGCGAGAGTAGAGACCGGTAGGCAGTGTGAGCCCATTCTCCGCTGAGTCCCCATACTGGCTGATCCGTTCTGTCACGGTGCGTGCAGGGAGATGAAACGAGGACTCAATTGCAGGAGAAATGGTTATTTATTTTAATAATAAAAATGAAACAAAACCAACTCAAACCCCCGCTGAAGGGGAAAACAAAAAAACACACAAGCAGGGCTCAACGAGCGTCACCACATGCAGTACCTAAACACACACAATGAGAAATGCGACAGATCACCCAGGCTGACACAGACACAAGAGATAAATAGGCAACCCAAACGGGGGAGACATTAGGGGACGAGGTGGAGCCACTTAAAATAACAAGGTAACAATATGGAGGGGCCCAGACATAGACAGCTAGAGCACATGGCAACAGACCAACCAACAGCAAGCCATTGCTCCAGACACATTCATCTGTTGCCCTCCTGGGCCCACCCTCTGAAGCCTGTGACAGATAGATGTTTTGTTGCAAGTAGGCATTGCATTGCGCTGAGATGATACGTCCTTTTTTCAGATTTATAAGTAAAATAGTCTTTATATTTCCATGAGAGAAATGCATATAGAAATGCAAATATATTCATAAGTTGACTAGAAAACAAAAATATTAGTATTGCTCGGATTTTGTTTTCCTACCCAATTACCATATATATATATATATATGATTAAATATATAGATATATATCTATTATATATATACAGTATATGGGTTTGTGTGTGTTTGTGTGTGTGTGTTGTGTGTATTGTGATAATACAGTGAGGTACGGAAAGTATCCAGACCCCCTTAAATTTTTCACTTTTTTTTATATTGCAGCCATTTGCTAAACTCATTTAAGCATTTTTTTTTCCTCATTAATGTACAAAAAGCACCCCATATTGACAGAAAAACAAAAAATTGTTGACATTTTTGCAGATTTACTAAAAAAAGAAAAACTGAAATATCACAATGGTCCTAAGTATTCAGACCCTTTTGCTGTGACACTCATATATTTAACTGCTGTCCATTTCTTTTGATCATCCTTGAGATGGTTCTACACGTTCATTTGAGTCCAGCTTTGTTTGATTATACTGATTGGACTTGAATGGGAAAGCCACACACCTGTCTATGTAAGACCTTACAGCTCACAGTGCATGTCAGAGCAAATGATAATCATGAGGTCAAAGGAACTGCCTGTAGAGCTCAGAGACAGAATTGTGGCAATGCACAGATCTGGCCAAGGTTACAAAAAAATGTCTGCAGCACTTAAGGTTCCTAAGAGCACAGTAGCCTCCATAATCCTTAAATGGAAGCCGTTTGGGACAGCCAGAACCCTTCCTAGAGCTGGCCGTACGGCCAAACTGAGATATCGGGTGAGAAGAGCCTTGGTGAGAGAGGTAAAGAGGAACCCAAATATCACTGTGGCTGAGCTCCAGAGATGGAGTCGGGAGATGGGATAAAGTTGTAGAAAGTCAACTATCACTGCAGCCCTCCGCCAGTCGGGGCTTTAGGGCAGAGTGGCCCGACGGAAGCCTCTCCTCAGTGCAAGACACATGAACGCCCGTATGGAGTTTGCTAAAAAACACCTGAAGGAATCCAAGTTGGTGAGAAATAAGATTCTCTGGTCTGTTGAGACCAAGATATAACTTTTTGGCCTTAATGCTAAGCGGTATGTGTGGAGAAAACCAAGCACTGCTCATCACCTGTCCAATACAGTCCCACCAGTGAAGCATGGTGGTGGCAGCATCATGCTGTGGGTTGTTTTTCAGCTGCAGGGACAGGATGACTGGTTGCAATCGAGGGAGAGATGAATGCGGCCAAGTACATGGATATCCTGGATGAAAACCTTCTCCAGAGTGCTCAGGACCTCAGGCTGGGCCGAAGGTTTACCTTCCAACAATACAATTACCCTAAGCACACAGCTAAAATAACACAGCTTCACAACAACTATTTGACTGTTCTTGAATGGCCCAGCCATAGCCCTGACTTAAACCCAATTGAGCAACTCTGGAGAGACCTAAAAATGGCTGTCCACCAACGTTTACCATCTAACCTGACAGAACTGGAGAGGATCTGCAGGAGGAATGGCAGAGGATCCCCAAATCCATTTGTGAAAAACTTGTTGCATCTTTCCCAAAAAGACTCATGGCTGTATTAGATCAAAAGGGTGCTTCTACTAAATACTGAGCAAAGGGTCTGAATACTTAGGACCATGTGATATTTCAGTTTTTCTTTTTTAATAAATCTGCAAAAATGTCAACAATTCCGTGTTTTTCTGTCAATATGGGGTGCTGGGGGTACATTAATGAGGAAAAAAAAATAAACTTAAATGATTTTAGAAAATGGCTGCAATATAACAAAGAGTGAAAAATAAGGGGGTCTGAATACTTTCATACCCACTGTGATATATATAGAGAGAGAGAGAGAGAGATGCAGATATATGTCTGTTACATTGTTTTGGGGTTGAATATCAGTACAAAATAACAGTTTTAGCTTGCTGCATTGCACCAACTTATTTATAAACTTATTTATTATCGCTTTATACAAATATTTTTTAAATGTTATTATTTTGTTTAAAAGATCTTTTCTCAGAAGCTCCACAGCTATCACCTCAGTCCAGAGCAACGGTCAAAGTCAGGAAGTACATTCTGAAAATTTCATTTGGAGGCCCTTTCTGTATTTGCTCAATCCTTTTAGTGAAATGAGGAGCAGCCAGCTGCAGCTAAATCAAACCTAAAGTAGTTTGAAGCACTCTCTGCATCTCTCTCTCTCTCCCGCAGAGTGTGCGCTATGGACCGATGCTTGCTGATGGCTTCACAAAAGGGGGGCTGTAATTGTTATTTTTGGCATTTGTGATGATAATGTGATGAAGTTAATTTGTTTTACCATGTTTGTTCTGCTTCTTTCTAAAACAACAGAAGGCCTTGCACATATTTTTATGAACTTTTTATGTTTCCAGCATTGTCTATGTAATTAGTGGGGATAAATGGCTTTTTTATTTCCTTTTTGGTGCTCACTAATAAAAGTGTTTGTAACACTGTATTGTGGGAAACCATACCCAGCGCTGTAGCAGACCATTGTGTATTCATTGACAGGGGTTTACATAATTTTTGATTCCTAAAATATAAAGGCAGTTATATATTTCCATAAATACCCATTTATACTCTTGGTCCCCCCTTTGCAGCTATAACATCTACTCTTCTGGGAAGGCTTTCTGCAAGACTTTGGAGAGTTTCTGTGGGAATTTTTGCCCATTCATCCAGTAGAGCATTTGGCACTGATGCTGGACAAGATGTCCTGGCTTTCAATCTATCTCTGTTCCAGTTCATCCCAAAGGTGTTTGATGGGGTTGAGGTGAGGGCTCTGTGTGAGCCACTCAAGTTATCCCACACCAAACTCATCCTGCCATGTTTTTATGGACCTTGCTTTATACACTGGGCCACAGTCATGCTGGAATAGAAAAGGGCCTTCCCTAAACTGTTCCCACAAAACTGGAAGCATAGCATCTTCCAAATTGTCTTGGTATGCTGAAGCTTTAAGTTTTCCCTTCACTGGAACTAAGGGGCCCAGACAACCCCTGATAAACAAACCATACAACACCGTCCTCCACCAAACTTTACAGTCAGCATAATCTAGTCAGGCAGGCAATGTTCTCCACCAAACCCACCAACTTACCAAACCCATACTCGTGCATCAGACTGCTGAACAGAGAACCGTGATTCCTCACTGCACAGAACAGGCTTCCACTGCTCCAGAGTCCAGTGGCGGTGTGCTCTACACCACTCCATACAGCACTTGGCATTGTACTTGGTGATGTGAGGCTTCCATGCAGCTTCTTGGCCATGGAAACCCATTCCATGAAGCTCCCGCCACACAGTTTTTGTGCTGATATTAATGCCAGTGGAAGTCTGGAGCTCTTCAGCTATGGAATCAGCAGAGCGTTGGTGACTTTTTATGCACCATGTGCCTCAGCACTCGGTACGCTGCTGAGTTTCCGCTGTTCATAAACGCTTCCACTTTCCAATAATACCATTGACCATGAAATATGTAGCAGGGATGACATTTCACGAATTGGCATCCTATCACAGTACCATGCTTGAATTCATTGAGGTACGTGGAGAAAGAGTGATAAAGAGACAGACAGTACTTGTCCATGTACAATAAACAAAGATACTACAAGGCACATTTGGATGCATTTTATTATGTGATTTCAGTAGAACAGCGAGCGAGGTGAAGAACGACGCATACATATCGCCTCTATCAGGTCCCACCACTGCCTAAAGGCAAGTGCAATGCTTGATGTAATAAACAGTACAGATGATGTAGTAAACAGTTTAGTACACTTGTTAAATGAAGGAAGAATCAAACAAAAACGGGACTGGAGCATAAATGGATGGTTCAAATTAGAGTTTCTTTAAAGACTTAATGGCAATGACAGTGCAGACATTTGAACTTCAGTTTACACTTCCACAAACCAAGACAAGTTTCTCTACTTCAGAGTATTTCAATGGCATTTTCACGGACTGATTTGTTCCAAAACTAAAATGCAGTTTTCCTCTAAGAAACGCTCATCAGTTCCTTCTTGTTCCAACAACATGCATTAAATAAATAAAGTTTCAATGTCTTCCTGAATTTGATAAAAAACTACCAAAAAACACTAAAACCTTGCAGACATGAAATCTCAACAGAGCCAGTATTTATGGGTAAAACGACGCAGGTCTGTGTTGCTGTAAATGTAATAAAATTTAACAAAGACTATTAAGATCACTCTCTGTCAAATGCCAGAGAATGCCACATGCTTCATGTTATTTAGGATAAATAAATAAACAAATAAAAAAAAAAACTTCCAAAAATCAATTCCAGGGCAAATATTGCACCTAATCACAAGGAAAGAAAAAGGAAATCTGAAGTATATGCTTATTATATAATACATTTTTAATTTATATAACAAAAATTTAAGGTTACACTTTATTTTAAGGTGTCCTTGTTACAGTGTAATTATATATTTATGTACTGAGTAATATTAATTAACTACTATATGGTTAGGGTTATGATGAGGGTTTGGCTTAGGGTACTTTTTTGCCGTAATTAAGCCTAATTAATTGTTATTACAATAGTAAGTACATGTAACATGTGTAACAAGGACACCTTAAAGTAAAATGTTACCCAAATTAAATTAAATTAAATTAAATAGTCAGGGATCTGGAAGGAGGATCCATTAGCAGATTGAGTGATGAGGATTTATTGACAAAACAGACTGATACAAGAGGGTAGTGATGTGCACAGGTGATACAACATCAGGAACACAGTAAACAAAGAAACAGCTAGGGAAGACCACTGGAACGGTCTCGGACAGCAACTGGCAGATTACAATAGCAGCAGAAGGAGCGGCATGACCAGGCAGATAGAGAGGGCCAAGCAAGGCACCATAGAGCTGAGCTCAGATACTTGTTGAACGCCGACTCTAAAGCGGACCAAGTACCAGGCAGGGAGAACCAGTGGCAGGACTCACAGGCACAGGTCAGGACGGGAACTCTTACACAAAGAAACAAGACAGGATAAAGCTCCACAGTAACACAATTACTCCAAAACAGGCAAGGGGATAAATAAAACAAAAGAACTGATAAAAAAATAAAGAAAGTAAATAAATAAGAAATAATTACCAAATCTAACCAACACAACTAACTTAAAGAATATCAAACAAATGCAAAACAAAAGATCATGACTAGAAGAACTGGATAAATAATAAAAAAAGTGACAAAAGGCAAAAACAGACAAAATGCAAAAACAAGGAGAAAGACAAAAACATGGAACTACAAAGGACTAGACAAGACAAGGGCACAAGACCAACCAGGGAGACAACACATTCTCAGCCACATCCACAGACGAGAAAAGACAGTGAGAGAAGGGTGAAATGACCACAAACTGGCACAGACAATTAGGCAATGTGCCCTGATATATAGGGAGGAAAACACACGAGGAACAGGTGAAAGCAATTACACTAACAAGGACTCAACGAGGGCTAACAAGAGGGTGTGGTAATGAGGAAACCAGGAGGAGGGGCTAGAGAAGCACATGGCTGAGAACACATCAACCTACGCCGGCTGTCCAAAACTCGAATCCCTGAGGGATGTCCCGGTGTCCTGCCAAGTTTAGCTCCAACTTGCCTCAACACACCTGACTGAAGGTTTCTATGCCTTGCCTAAAGCTTGATTAGCTGGTTCAGGTGTGTTTACTTAGGGTTGGAGCTAAACTCTGCAGGACACCGCCCTCCAGGACCGAGTTTGGACAGCCCGGACCTAGGGGCAATGTGCTGACCCAAGACAACATAGACACACGAAACAATAAAGACAAACAGAGTAAATTCCCAATAACTCAAATCAACGTATTTCTAATTATCTACGCTTTTTTTATGAAAGGAATCATGGCACAAACATACCTCTGATAAGATAAAAAGGTGCTCTTAACCTAAATTCCTAGGGGGCAAATATACAAAAGTCAGGCAAAAGAAAAAAAAAAAGACACTGATATGATCCCTTTCGACAGGAGATTTCTGAAGACTTCTGAAATATATAAAATAGATTTTCTATATTTGTATAATATGATGTCATGTGTCATGCATTATTTACTTATATTTACAATGATTAATTTCTATATTTCTGTATGTCTATATATATAGCTGTGGTTTGTGATACTGATTTGGTTTAAAATTATACATTTTATAGTATATCAAGGACAGAGTAGTATATTGTATATATATCTACAATGTACGACATTGAACATATGGACAGTGCTGAGAATTATCCGAGCAAACAAACATAGAAAAACAAATAATAAAAGAACGGTATTAAGGTTTAATATATTAATATTGTATTTAGGTAATCAAATTTATTTAAACAAAAAATTACTAAAAAAAGTGGTGAATGGTTGAATGCTGGTCACCCACTCTTAAAAACCCAAAGAGAGGCTTTGAGAGGTTTTCAGCTCTCTCAGGCCGACTGAAGGGAGCGTTATCAAAGCTGTGCGTGAAAGCAGATATGACCATTCAGTTTCTTTAGCCTGCATTCTCAATCGTCAGAATAGCCTGTGGACTGAAAAGACTGGTATAATAGCATTCATCAAAGTGGACAATAACAGCTGTTTTGGCACTGCAGATAATGGCTAGTGAAGGATTCCTGATTGGGCATGTTTAGATGGGATAAACAGAAGCTGAATTGGGAAGCGCTGTGTGGTCTGAAGCACATTAAGAGACATTTCTGAAACTCTGAGCTTGAGTTGAGCTGATTCAAAACTCACCCCGACTTCAACGTGATCCGAGCCTTTGTCGTCCTGCTTGTGGAGAATCTCAAAGTAGTACCGTCTCGAGGCCATGAGACTGAAGAGGAAAGAACCGACATGAAATCTTAATGCCTTTCATTTGTAAGTCCAATATTTTTATTACTGCATTATCATATCATATTGTATCTCATCATATCCTATATTGTAATGTTGTAGCATAACATATTAAAGCAATAAAATGGATAGCTACATTTAGAAAATGATAAAAAGCAGCAATGTTCAGTAAAGTTACGTTTATTAATGCTAATAATTGGAAAACAGTTATTTTGCCAAGTGATTCAAGTTTGTGTGTCTGTGAGTTGTTTACAGTTGCCAAGCAACACAAAAACTATTAAATATTAATATAGAATGTGTGGCCACATGTTTGCATGCATTTCACAACGCCTTCAAACTGCAACTCAGAATTTACAGCCAGAACTGTAATATTTTGCATCTATATATAAATGGAACAAAACAGTGTAGCAAATCATATTTTGTTGTCATGTACCACATAATATATCATATCACATCACAGATCATTGTACTGTAGTGTTTTAAATTGCATCATATATTGCAACAGTGAATTACATATCACGACATATCTTATGTTATACTGTATTACTCTATTGAATTATGCAATATGGGACATGAGATATTGTTGTAATATATCTGAAGACCACCATATCATATCATATATCATATAATATATGGAATATGCATTATTCTGTATCATATCATATTGTATCAAATAAATAACACATATTGTGTTGTATTATATCAAATATAATATCACATATTTTTGTGTCATATATTTACAAAATGTCAATCATTTCAGTACTTGTCAAAAGATTGGTAACATTATGATTTTTAAATGTTTTTAATTAAGTCACTTATGCTCACCAAGTAAGTCTGGTTAAAAAGAAAAAGAAAAGAAACAGTAATATTGTGAAATATTATTACTAATTAAAATAATGTTTTCTATTTCAATATATTACAAAATGTAATTTTTTCCTGTGATGCAAAGCTGAATTTCAGCATCATGATCCTCCAGAAAAATTAGAATTATAAATTATAATTGTCTTTACTGTCACTTTTGATTGTGTCCTTGCTCAATAAAATAATTTATTTTAAAAAAACTGAGCGTTAGTATATATTATTTCATAATATATGATATTTCATGTTCAGAAAGATATGGGAGTGAACACACTTGTGTTGGTTGTGTATTGAGTAAATGTTTGCTCTCTGCTGTGACTCTCATCTCATCAAAATCACATCTCCTCAAATGGGCCACATCTACAATTACAGTCCTGCTTGATTTCACACCTTATTACACCTCCGAATGTGACACATTACAAACATCACTCACTGCTCATGTCATTCACTCACAACTGAAGAGTATTTAACACACAGCCCAGATCTTATATTTACATGCACTAATTATTTTATATTTGTTTTTGTTTTTTTGGTGCCCTGGCAATTTGAGAGATGATATTTGAGACATTGAGGTTCTATGAGTCTGAGTAAATTTTCTCTTGCATATTCAGTAGTGCTGCTAATGCATGAGACATAATTCAGCTCAGATGCTAACACAAATGTCTTGCTTGCTCCAGTGGGCCTATGAAATGCTGTGGAAAAGAGATAAAGAACTGACAAATTGAAAAGCAAGAGAAAATCTGAGAAAATTTATAACGTAATATAATATGATTCATACTTCATCACCTAAAAACCTCAGCAGTTTTGTAGTTATAGATCTATTATCTCAGTTATATTTATCTATTATTTAATATTTATAATAAACATCTTTATATATTTATTTTAACATAATATATATATAGTGGTGTGTGTGTGTGTGTGGTGTGTGATACAAAACACTATCATTTATAATAATCAATTAAATAACTTGAAATGTGAGCAAAATGTGAGAGAACCCACTATATTATTTATAACAATGTAATAATACTAAAGAATATATATAATTAAACACTTCAGTTAGTATACATTTCTAAATGTATTAATACCCCATAATTATCAAACAATAAATTAAAATAATAAATAATATAACTAAAAAATCTATACATACTGTCTATGAAAAAGCACAAGCCCTGCCGAAATACACCATGCATAAGCCTGTATTTACTAAACTAGACTACTACTATTCTATAATATAATATATAACAATGCAATTTACATTTTACATTTTAGTCATTTTGCAGACGCTTTTATCCACAGCGACTTACAATTGGGGAATACATAAAAGCGTCCACACTAACAAAAAGAGCAACATATATAAGTTCAAATGACAATTCTCGGTTGCCTACGCAGTCACCTTAGCACGATGTGTGTGGATATATACTAGTAATATATATAATATATTATATATAATACAGTGGTGTGAAAAAGTTTTGGCCCCTTCCTGATTTCTTATTTTTTTTCATGTTTGTCACTTTAATGTTTCAGATCATCAAAAATTTTTTTAAATATTAGTAAAAGATAACACAACATGCAATTTTTAAATGAAGGTTTTTATTATTAAGGGAAAACAAAATCAAAAACTACATGGCCCTGTGTGAAGAAGTGTGTGCCCCCCTTGTAGTAATTGAGATCTATCAGTCTGGAAAAGGTTATAAAGCCCTTTCTAAAGCTTTGGGACTCCAGCGACCCACAGTGAGAGCCATTATTCACAAAAAGCAAAAACATGGAACAGTGGAGAACCTTCCAAGGAGTGGCCGGCCGGCCGACCAAAATTACCCCAAGAGCACAGTGACGACTCATCCAAGAGGTCACAAAATACCCCACAACAACATCCAAAGAACTGTAGGCCTCACTTGCCTCAGTTAAGGTCAGTGTTCATGACTCCAACATAAGAAAGAGACTGGGCAAAAATGATCTGCATGGCAGAGTTCCAAGACGAAAACCGCCGCTGAGCAAAAAGAACATANAGAAAGAGACTGGGCAAAAATGGTCTGCATTGCAGAGTTCCAAGACGAAAACCGCTGATGAGCAAAAAGAACATAAAGGCTCATTTCAGTTTTGCTAGAAAACATCTTGATGATCCCCAAGATTTTTGGGAAAATACTCTGTGGACTGACGAGACAAACGTTGAACTTTTTGGAAGGTGTATGTCCCATAACGTCTTGCGTAAAATTAACACTGCATTTCAGAAAAAGAACATCATACCAACATTAAAATATGGTGGTGGTAGTGTGATGACCTGGGGCTGTTTTGCTGCTTCAGGACCTAGAAGACTTTCTGTGATAAATGGAACCATGAATTCTGCTGTTTACCAAAAAACCTGAAGGAGAATGTCCGGCCATCTGTTTGTGACCTCAAGCTCAAGCGCACTTGGGTTATGTTGCAGGACAATGATCCCAAACACACCATTATGTCCACCTCTGAATGGCTGAAGAAAACCAAAATGAAGACTTTGGAGTGGCCTAATCAAAGTCCTCACCTGAATCCTATTGAGATGCTGTGGAATGACCTTAAAAAGGCGGTTCATGCTCGAAAAAACCCTCCAATGTGGCTGAATTACAACAATTCTGCATAGTTGAGTGGACCAAAATTCCTCCACAGCGTTGTAACAGACTCATTGCAAGTTATCGTAAACTCTTGATTGCAGTTGTTGCTGCTAAGGTGGGCCCAACCAGTTATTAGGTTTAGGGGGGCAAACACTTTTTCACACAGGGCCATTTAGTTTTGGATTTTGTTTTCCATTAATAATAAAAACCTTAATTTAAAAAACTGCATGTTGTGTTTACTTGTTATCTTTTACTAATATTTATATACACATTTCCACACAAAACTATATATTTATAACAAATGTCTTACTTAAAAGTCTCTTGCATTGAATGTCAGTATCTTCAACTATGTAAACCAGCGAGACCTCCTTCGTCAACCAGTTTTAACAGACCGGACAGGGTGTGCAGGGAGCAAATAAAGTGGCGAGTATCATAGTTTCTCAGTAAAGTCTTATTATTAGATCAAAGTCGCCAGCTTTCATGTGACCTTTTCATGTTAGCGTTTCAAGATAGCGAACTCAAGTCTGATAGCAAATGGAAAACAAAGCAATGCCACAAGGACACGCTCAAGTAAGACAAGACAGTCTGAGGTGGCTTTTACATTACTGTGACTGACTGGCATTAGCTTAGCATCTGGACAGACACAACACAGCACCCACAGAAACATCGCAGACATAATTCAGCAGTTTTATCACTATGTACGATAATATATCACATTGGCACACACAAACACACATATCTTGGTCGATAGAAACATGGATCCCTTCTGCTCCTCGTTGTATCATATCTTACAGAATTTCAGGAATGTCACTGATTTTCCATCTCTAACTTTGGTCATTTCAAACTCATTTTGAGCAGAGGCTTTGATCACCTCACACAGCTGCCCCGAACCACTTTCATTGCTCTCACAATAGAAGAAGAGTGTTTTTCTGCAGAAGAAAGGCTGGGGTTTAGTTCCCAAAGAAAGCTGAAGTTTAGCTCCTTCACTTTCTCAGCATTGTTATGCTAACAGGGCCAGCGCTAAAGAAACATCCCATTAGCATGTGAAGAAGACCCCACATCTGAGAGGAGACCTTCCAGAAAGACAATCTCCCATTCCTCCCTCACTCTCTTTCACTTATTCATTCACTCCTTCTCATTCAGCTCTGATCCTTCACTCTCCTTTTTCCTGTCTTTCAGGCTTTTATTGTTGTGTCTTTCCAAAGATCCTCCATCTGTTTCCCTCTCAAAACGAGAAAGTGCATATGATTTCTTTCTGGAAACTTCTTTAAATATAGACTCTTAACGCTAAACAATATTTATTGTTAATCACATGCCAATTATCTTTTCCGTGACTCGCGCTGTTACAGCAGCTCTAAATGTATCCTTCAGCGTCGGGATGAATTCATCATGTATATGGCAACAGTGTGTGGCTTAACTGGTGACAGATGTGGAGACCTTCAACATGGGCTGAGTCTGTGTGTGCGTTTAAACGTGCATGTGTGTAAATCATGATAAGTATGACCACACCGATTTCTGTCTCACACTAAAATTCCATCCATCTTATAACACTCAGCCAGAGTAAATACATATGTTTAGATGCCATATTGAGCCCAGAGCTGTTGGATTACAGACATGTGGTTCTGCTGAAAAACAGAGAGCTATCAAGGTCATAATGGGAAATATGAAACACATACTTCATAATGACAAAATATGCCATTTAAAGGATTATCTGTCAGGGTGTGTGAGCACGCTTACTTAGTTTGCTATATTTTAGGGACAAAACTGTCCTTGAATCTTAAATCTGACAAAAAATCTCTCTGTGGGGATCCCCTCTTGGGTTAAAAAACATTTATTTTATATAATATATAATATATTTTAATTTTTATTACTATATTTCTAGTTTTTCGAGTAAGTCTATGAGTATTGCAATTATTACATTACAATATGACACAGCAAAGTTTAAAATCGTATAAATAATTCATAAATAATGTATTATAGTACAATCATTACAAGATGATGTAATCTATAGAGAGATAGGGGTAAGTTTTAGGTAAGGTAGAAATAAGTCTATGGAATGTTCCCAAAAACATGGTGGTGTGTGTGTGATCATTTATATATACATTTCTTATATTAATCAGTTATATACTTTGTCTCCATATACATGAATATATGCTCTACAGTTTGACAGAAAGATAAACGTTAAAAAAAAAAAAAAAACACATACTCCTAATGTTATATACAAGCGACTGATACAAACAGTGGAAAGTCTATAATTTGGAGGTGTAACTAACTATAATACTTGATACAACTTATTGTGTATAGCACATCGCATAAAATGCATGTGTCACACCACGCTCAACTGTTTGAGCTATGCTCATTTAAAAAGAAAAACCATTGCCTGTCCTCATTTTGATCACTAGGTAAACTTGTGAAGGTGTCAATAACCAGGCTGATTATCGCTACGAGTGTATGATAAACAGTAGTAAGTGAACACTGTGAGTGACGTGACACTCAGCCTGCTCTCGTCTCTAGAAACAGAAACTACTGCCAGCTGTACAAAGAGTCAGAAGTGTTGCACAGGCCCATCTGCCAGAACACACACACACACATATGAAAGTCTGGAAACTCCAGAGTCACGGTGCTTGGCGCCCGAGTGTGTGAGTGATGCTTTTAGTAAACACTGACACAGCTGCTGGAGAGCAGCTAAATTGTTGATTACAACATGTACCTGTGACTAGCGCTGTGGTGTAACTTAACATCACATTGGCTCGCTTAATAAAGAGCTGCGTTGAGTCACCCACACATGCTCAAGTATGGGTAGGCCAGAGAGGATGACTAAGTCCCGCACCTGCTGGGCTGTCAGGGCATTTCACTAAAGACACTTACACAGGCAGAGAAAGGGAACAAGAGAGGAAGGGAGGGGGAGTAAAAGAGGATCTTTCCAGTGAAGGCATAAGGAGGATGTTGTGAAATCATGTTGCGTATGTGGCTGCACAGCTGCAGCTTCGTAGAGAGGGGCGGACTGAGCATGTGCAATCACAAAGAGTCACATACAGCATTGCTAACGCTGATATTTCATGATTGGGGACGGTATCACAGATGAGACTGATAGCGTGTGAACATGATATGACCTGCTAACATGGGAGGACTGGCAGCGGTTGAGGACATAGAGAGCTGCGCACATAAACACATGCACCTTTCGTTTCCTGTAACTATTAGGCTCTGATCCAGCACATTCCTCTGTTTGGGATGGAAATGTGGAAATGCCTCACAGCTTCGGCCTCTCTGATGGTTCGAACCAGAGAAACACCCTGCACATGGACTTCTTTTGTTCTTGCTGACATATTTATGAAGGGTCTCGCAGGTGCTGAGGTCAACTATTCGTTAATACAAATAATGAAAAAATATCGCTCAAAATCAGCAAAATGTACAAGGAAGCATTTTTGTTGCATCTCCTCAAATTCATTTATATATGAATTCATTTCTATTTGTTTTACTTCAGGACATGACCAAAACACAACTGCGCCTGAAACTGAACACTTGATGTTTGAAATTAGACATGCTTATATATTGGTAATTAATATGAATACAATGTTAAAATAGTTTATATAATTATTTACAATAATTTATATCATAGACATATATTAAGATATACGGTTATATATTGTATTAATCATTTTAATATTATCTCAACAATTTATATATCATTTATATAATTAGTTTCAATGTTTAACATAATATTTAATATAATTAGAATGGATTAGAAATATATTTTTAGCCGTTAAATAAAAGAAACCATAAATATAATTAACTATAAAATCTTAGTGTTTAAAAGTTCGTTAATATGGGAAACAAATTAACTACTAACTAACTAAATAAATAAATAAATAAAAGCCGTTTTAGTTTTTTTCATTGTTTAATAAAACTATTAAATTATTTTTATAATTAGCGTAATATAATAGCTATATATAGATTATAATATATATATATTAGATTAGATATATGACTAGTCAAAGTATAATATATTAAAAAGTTAGAAAGTTACGTTGTTTTCATGTTTTTTAAAAGAAACTCTTATGCTCCCCAACCTGCATTTTGTGATTAAAATACAAATAAGAACATAAATCATGAAATTATACAATTACAAATTCCTAAATTATATGAAATATATATATTATTAATATTATTATACATAATTCTGAACATATTTTTTTGGGTCAGTTTCATTATTCCGTTAAATGTCATTGAACCTAAATGTTATATTTTTTCATATTTTTTTTAACGGTGGTTTTACCAGTAGTGTTAAGTTGACCTGTGTGGTCTGTACCACTGAAGCCATTTATGGTGAACTGGGGGGGGGCCCCCAAAAAACACACTATACTGGCTAGGAAGCCGAGCGTCTTCGATACCGGCCTGTGTGGTCCAGCTCTCCCAGAATGTGCGCGGGAGCCGCAGCTCTCTTTCACTGTCTGTTTTGCTTTTGGGTGGGGGGGGGAGGCCCATCTAAAGACTGGTGCAACGGGTTGGTGGTATATGCATAAGATAATGCATGGCCTATTTTGTGTCTTGTACACAGTTTGTAATTGAGTTGTGTGTGGTGTGTGTGTGGTGTTTGTATGTGTCATTAGGTCTATTCACGTTTCTGGTGAATATAATGTGTTTGTGTGTGTGTGTTTGTGTGTGGAATGGGTGCGGGGGGGGGGGTGGGGGGGTTGTACGGCGCCCCTCCTTCCTGGTTGCCAAGCGAGCACCATATGGGCTGCCTGTTAGGGTGCAGCTGAGGTCTCTAGCCCGTTCCCAGAATTGAGATGGTAATGAGGGTGGCTCTCTTTAACTGGACACTGGACTCAAGCTGGAGCTGAGAGGAGACGCTACAGGCTGCGGGACAGCCCACCTCCGCAAGACACAGCCCCTCCAACAGGGCCAAACCACCTGTTTGATTTTCTCATGAAGGGGTGGGAGGGAGGCATGGCAAGAAAGAATAAAGAGAGCTGGAGAAAGCAGAGGAATGTGCTCTGCTAATTCTGTTCATGAGTGTCACTTTCTCTTCATTCAACTTTCTCCAGAAACCCCCTCAGCAGCGCACACATACACACCAGAGTAATTTAGAGTCTATGCTCACAGATGAAAGCACACAGACGTGTACGCGCACTAGAGGACGATGGTGTGAACATACCACACAGACAATGTTCACCCATTCTCCCTTTGTTACTGTAACCCACTGAAACAATGCAAAGAAAAAAAAAGAAGAATGTAAAAGAACTGGGGCACCTTCTGCTGCCTGTTGCACACAATTGGATTCCTGCAAGTCCAGCCTGGTAGATAAATGTGGTGGGGTCCCCAAGTGTATGGCGTTGCTCTCGGGCCTGGCTGTGGTAAAAGAGATAGCGTCACTGCCTGTGTGGTGTGGGTGGTGTGTGTGTGTGTGTGTGGTGTGTGTGTGTGTGGTGTTGTCGTTTTGTGTGTGTTACATTGAACACTTCTTGTAGCGTGAGAATGCCCAAGGGAGATGGGATGCATCCTTTGCATCCAGATTGTAGCCTCATTCATTCCCGTGGTCATTCCTATGGACTCTCAGGCTTGTTCACAGAAAAACTCTTCTGATTGTTACTACACCAACCATTGCTGAAATTTGTACAAAAATTATTTTAAAATTAAGTATTGGATTTGTTTATTTGATTTATTTATTGTTTTTTTTGTTTAAGTGTTTGCCTAACATTTTGTATTATATGTATACAACTCAATCAAAGGAAATAAACCAGAAAAGCAAGATTATGTGTAGGGCTATCAATTTAATTTGTTTACTTAGTTTGATTGATTATTTTTTTTAAATGCAATAAAATGCAGGGATTTCAAAGTTTAACTTTTTTTAACATGACATGCCATCTTTAAAATGCAGTACTCGTGGTAAAGCATGTGATTTCTGATTTTTTATTTATTTATTTTTGCCATGTTTACTCCATGATTTACTCTTTTTATTCTTTTTTTGTTTTTCTATTTATTTATCATGTAAATCTATATAAATTTATCATATTTTTTATTTTTTCTTTTAATAATAATTATTTTTACTTATTTTAATTTCTTCTTTTAATTTAAATACATCATTCCAAATAAGTAACAAGTAAAAATGTTTACACTTACAATGTTACAAAAGGTTTTTACTTTATTAAATGTTCTTTTGGTTAATAGAAACAATATAATAATATGAGACTCATTATAATATTAATAATACTTTACATATTTAAAAATTTTATTAATCATAATTAATTAATTAATTACCAACTAAAAGGTTACACTTAGTAAATCTACAAATAAAAGTGATTTATTACAAGCAGCGGCAAACAATTATTTTAGACATTGTCTCAGAAATATGTATGTATGTTTTTTTGTGTGTGTGTGTGTGTGTGTGTCTCAAATGTTCAAACACCTTTATTCTGTAGTATCTTGATCTTCATGTGAGACGGACTGACAGATTATTCCACTCTTGTGGGAGTTGGCTGAATTTACATATTGTACCTACATAAAACAGGTGAGAGGTTGAATTTTAGCTGTATTATATTTAACAGCCCAGCCCTGCCATACGGCAGATGGGCAGCTTTAGGCAGTGAGTGTACACTTTTAAACACATAGGCAAAATGGCTGATGAGCTTCACTTGTATTAAAGCTGCAGGCTAAACACCTGTGCAGAGGGTGTATGTGTGTGTGTGAGAAACACAGGGTGAGTGTGTGTATTTTAGGGTGTGGCTAACTGCCTCGGCTCTGTGGACAAACAGCCTCACAGCAGCACCTGATACATGCGAGTTTCTGGTTACCTCTTTCTGATGTGATTTCAAACCTATTTACAGTCTAATAAAGGAATGAAACCAATGAGTCAAAACCAAACAATTCATGCCTGCAGACTCGATTGCCTCATTGCTTTCTGCCATTCCTCACACCTGTTGATCCCGAGGCTTGCGAAGCGGTCACAAACATTTCTTGAAGTATGACGTCGTCACCACAGTCGAGCTAGTCAGCTTTTATATGCAAGAAACAAACATGATGATTACCAAAATAACCACTTGTGGATCACTAATTGTGTCTTAAAGGAATATTCTGGGTTGAACACAGGTTAAGCTTAATAGACAAGTTTAATTGTAGCATATAATGTTGACTACCGCAAAAAAAAAAAAATTTCTTAAAAGCAAAACCTGAGGTTAGGTTGAGGCACTTTCACCGCGAGTGTTTTTAAGACTCAAATTTTTGGAGGATTTCAAAGGTCAAAATATGCTTAAAATGCATAAACACACATATTGTTAACATATTATGGCTTTACTATTGAAACAGTAAGTATGTTCAAATTTGCAGATTGGCCCGATTCACTTTTATTGTAAGCGCAGGTTGAAATTTATTTTTGTGGTAATTACCATTATCCCACGTTCCCAGAATATTCCTTTAATGGCTATGCAATTCAAATCAATGTATCTTGAGAGTGCCGTACCACCCAGAGGGGGACGATCCTACAATCCACAATAATCCAGATTACATAGATGCAATAGTGAAAACAAAGAGCTGGAAAGGTCTGTTCAGTGTCAACGCCGGCGGCCATTTATCAGAACCATCAACGGGTTTCAGTCTCAGGCGACTGGCACAATACTCTCTAACAAACAGGAGGGTTTCCCATTCTTTGAGACTGCCACTGGGAAAACGGATTTGAGGAATTAATCTTAGCATGGAAATGAAGAGGAGAAAGTAACCAGGCCTCGCTATTGTCCCCTTTTCTCTGAATAGGGCTTTGTGAGGGAAGCACAGCTGCCACCATCATCACACCCATCTTTTGGACATACTTTTATCCAGTATCCAGATGAGTTCGGTGGTATTTTCACACGTAGATGTATGTGGAGGAAGTCAGGTGACTTGAGCACACAAAGATCTATTAGATGCAACCCGACCATGCCATAAGCAACAAGTTGCGACAAGCTGCAGGACCACGAATAGTTGCTGACGGCACCTATTTTGACAGCTCCAAACAATAACGGAAATATCACTGCACCTGACACACAGGGAGTTCTGGGTTTAGAATAGAACGAGCAGAAGCTCTCCAGAGGGTCTCTGGCTAAATGGCCTCTGTCCCTCTCCCCTGCTGGTGGTGACAGCTGCCTGGTAGTAAGGGTCTTCCCTCCAAAACTTGGCCATTATACCCCAGCTGTGAGCAGCTGGTCTCCCATAAACACACACACACACATCCTCTAAATCTGGCTATTAAATGGCAATGTGATGCAAATGAGGGCAAGGCAAGAACATCATTCAGCTTTTCTTGTTTTGAGGTGGAACCAGAGTCATCTAAACATCTTTAACAATTGACTTCAATCCACCTGGAGTGATTTTAAGACTTTTGAATGCACATTAAAAAATCACGTAATCCCGAAAACAGTGCCTGAAGGTGCGGTCACATTAGCGAAATTTCAACAAAGGTTTGCAGACAAAAAAGGTCCATTGTCCAATAGTGTAACTTAGGGGGACCATATGCCCTCTTTTTCCCAGACATGTCCTTGCCAGGATTTCTTAATTGCCTAGAATGTCAGTGTTTTGGCTTTGTATTTCTTATTGACGTGCTCTCTACAGTCCCTATACATTATAAAAGGATGCATGGTCACCCTGGTGTAACTCACGCTTTCAAACTAAGCAGCCTTCTGTTGGCCAATGAATCCATGAACAACTTGAACCTGTTGCGAAATCTGCGTAAGGGATCACGTGGATTCCTATTGAAATGACTGGATTAGGCATGCGAAAATTCGCCGAACAACGGTAAATGTGACCGCAGCTTTAGTGTCCACTTTGTATACACTTTGTTTATGCCACACAGACCGGACATTACCAACACTTGGGTTTCTTTCAGAAGCTCTGCCTTCTGTCGCTTTTCGAGGATGTTAATATGGTGCTGTCTGGTTGCATTTATTAGCCCACTAACAGCACAAAACAAACGTCTGTTCCCAGAAGATGACACAGTCACAGATTAACTCGAAGAAGGAGAGCTGTCGCCAATGAGCATGAGAAAAAAGGAGGAGGAAAACAAAATGTGTTTGTGTGCGCGGGGGGTGGTGGGGGCATCCAGGGGACAGAAAGAGCTTCGACGTTGTTAGATTTGCAACAAGCCACAACACTGTCACCCTTTGTGTACCGGCCTCCTCCCCCGTCCCATCCCGTGCGCCTCCCGGAGTCCAGAGCTTGTCTCCTCCCTCTCCGTAACCCCGGCTCTCCTGTCCCATCCCTTCCCAGAGGTCCAAGTCCTCTCCAGGCAATCTCCAATGGAGTGGAAACGATCCCGGGACACAATGCCCACTTTCTGAATGGGGCTTCAGCATGCCACCGGTGCTCTGTCACCAGCAGATGGGGAGCTAATTAGGAGCCATTAAGGCACTTTGATAGTGTGTGTGGGAGCCAGGCGGAGAGTGTGGAGTGTGAAAGTGTGTGGCGAGCAGAGAGGCCGGTGTTCACAATCTGCTACAGCAGGACCACTATGTGGGAAGGAGTGCTATATGTCAAGACCGTTGACATATCACCAGGACCGAGATATTATGATGTCAAACAGACTATATCTGATAATATCTAATAAATGCAAAGTGGAATTGGAATGTGTGTTTTCAAAAGAGTAAAATCCCGAATAGTCACGACGTAATGAAAGTAGCAACCGATCTTTTTTCTGTACTGTGATGTACATCCGAGTGGAACGGATTATTGAAAAGAATAAAATGTAGAGCGAGGCCTTCGTTCTGTACATCAGTTGTTGATTGGATTGAGGCTGATTGATTGCATGAATGGGGCAGAGATTATGCAACCGAAATGATTGGTCCTGCATTCATCCCCAGAGAGAAGTCTGCCATTTCACCGGAATATCAAGTTATGACATTAGATAAAGAATTACGAAAAATAATAAATAAATAAATAAATATGATCATTCACATAAGAGCAAACCATTGCTTTGAAATGAATACAGGTTTTTTGAAAAAAAGATCCTGTGAATTTTCCCTTTCATCACAACCTTTAAAGTCAAAGACAAAATAAAGAGTAGGCTGATGGTTCTAGCCAATGAATGAGAATACATTCAAACTGTTAATTGTCTACCTTAAACAAAAAAAAAAAGAATGCCTTAACGATAGATATAAAAAAGGGTTTGGATAACAGCAGCTTACCAACACTTTTTGCCTGTGGGTCTATAAGCCACTGAACCAGTAGTGAAACATTGCTTAGCCACCTTAGCCTCAGAATATTCTAACGATTCTGTTGGAACTAATGAAAAATCAAAAAAAACACTCAAATAGCCTATTCAGCAACATTTTATTTGCTTTTAACAGCACCATCCTATTCCCAGGACAAATCTTTTCCGCCCTACATTTTCTTTCTTTATGTATGACCCTGTTTCATAATACCTTCTACTACGGAGTCAAATGTGTTGTGAAAAACTATTCACATTGACTTTATGTCACTGTATGACTCACACAAGCTAATTAGGTCATTTTATGTCTGTTCTTAGTGAACTGTATTGTCTTATTGCACTTTGCATTGAACACTTCCTTTCTCTGTCTACTGCTTTGTTTAGCTGAGATGTTGTGAATTAAAGAGTTCATAGCCAGCTGATGACACAGCACAGAAGACTGCAGCCTTGTCAGACAGCAATCACATGACTTCTGAGAGGATGTGATTCCCTCGAGGACAATTATCTGAGACCACTCTTCCCATGAGAGGGACAAGTCAAAGATACATGCAGATGCTTCAAGAAGAAGAGCATTCACACTCATCCCGCACCAGCTTTTTCTGCTGTATAACATATTGTGAGAAATAACCAGCCATAAATCAGATCAGGGTGGGATCAGAACAAGAACAGCTTACATAAATTATTTATATTCCTGTTTGGGTTCACCATAAAAAATAAAATTATTTTACACATTTAAAATATATACAAAAATTAACCACACACTAAATAAACAAATAACTAAATAAACATGTGTATATAAATATGCATATACTTTTACAGAATATACATATATTAATATATCTGTGTACTAAAACTATACGCACACTAGATGCAGATTATAAGTTTTACTGAAGGAATAAAAAGGAGTGATTTTTGTCCAGTGGCCAGCATATGAAGTCATCAAACAATAAAGAATATATAATTTGTAACTTTTTTTCTCCACTTCTAAGAATATGTTTTATATTTTACCAAGAGTTCACAAGGGTGTGTGAGTGTGTGTAAGGGGGATGTTACACTCTTTGCCTCTCTTTGCCTTGATGTGCAGTAAACAGGTTTTGGAGAGCCCAGCTGTGAGGGCTTATTGTTGGAGTCGGTAGGAAGTGCTGATAGCTTGTGCAGCTGAACAAAAGCGGGATGAGCGAGTGGAGGGGCGCTCCAGACTCGTCGGCTCCAGCCGAGGTTCTCTCTCACAGTCCCGATACTGCACTCCCATTGTTCAGCTCCTCCTCCGCCTCCCCTCAACCCCGCTCAGCTGTGACTGAGCCAGAAACGCTCCAGTCCCTCTAACTCCTGCAGGATGTACAGCTATGTGTCCGAACCGATACGTAAAAATAACGTGCGCATGTTCCTGCACGCAATGCATGTGTATTTAGGTTTTATTTTAAATATTCTATTCTTAAAAACTTTATTATTTAATCACGATTTCTCTGTTTTATAATTTTCTTGTCACAACAAACCAAATGACGCGGTCTGCCTCAGTTTATCCCCCCCCCCGCCCCCCCCAAATTTTTTTTTTTAAAATATCAAATTAAGAATGCATAACTTCCTTGTTTTTTAAGAAATACAAATAAACATGTACAAATGTATATATATCCGGACAAAAATAATCACTGTTATATTCGAAAACAGTAGGCTATTTAATTCACTTCCTTAAAATTGCAATAAATAAAAGTGTCCCTGGAATCTAAACCCCCCCCTCCCCCTCTGGCTCAATAGGTCTCTCACTTTTGTGTCTTTACAAGAGTCTTTCGGGACGACAATGGCAGTTTGCAGGTGCGCGGAGCGGTAATCGCATCAGAGGTTTGAAGTGATAAATGAGCGCTGACCAGTTTGTTCTCAGGATTCCGCAGCGCGCGCAGGTGAATGGGGGAGAGTGGAGGGATGCTAGCCTGTTGTTTGTTGTTGCTATAGAGACCGCCCGCTCGGCGCCAGGCTGACAGGCGTCAAGGCTCGAATGAATGGGTGACGTCACGGCGCTGGCGCCCGGCAGTCTGCTTGGGTTTGTTTGGACAATCTGGGGGAAGAATCAGAGCACAGCAATGCAAAGTTATGTGAGTGAGTGTGCGCTCAAGGAATTTGGAGGTTTTTGCGCGACATTCAAAGAAATCCAATGAGACAATCATTGGTGGAAAATAAACAGATAGAGAAACATTTGAATAAAAACGAGATTGTGGCAAGACTTGGTTGCACAATAAACCTCAGCACTATACAAGTAATGCACTTAGTGTACGATAATGGACTATGCATGTGCAAACAAAATAGTACAAGCTGGCGAAATATCCTTAAAAGTAGCTTAGCCTGTAAACTTATAATTTTGCATCAGTTCACAATAAATGTCTTATGTATTGAAACCCACAGAGTCTCATATCATGCCTTGTACCACGATTTTATCAGATTTTATACAAACCACAAGACAAATATTTGATATTAAGCAACGATTTATTAATGTATAACTTTTTGGATTAAAATGCATTGTAAAAATAAAACTCTTGCAAAGCCATAGCCTATATGATATAAATAGTTTGTTTGGCATAGCCTACTTCTTTTTATTATTCTTAAAACAGTGAATCAAAAACTATTTTTAAAGCTCAATGTCAGTGGAGTTTTAAAACAGGCTATCATTAATATTTAAAAAACATTTGTCAGTGAAATAAAAGCCATTGTGGCATAACCAACATGCACGAAGCCATTTTGTTGTCATGTGACATACAATTACAGCATAGATGATCCCTTATATACACTCATGCGTCACGGTCATAAATAAGATTAACAAGGTTTATATATATCTAATATAATTTTTTGTTTAACTTAAAATGTTATGTTGACATTATATTCACGCACATTCGTTTAAGGTGCACAACTCGCCCACTGCAATGACAGAAATGACTGTGGCAAGTTAAATGGATGGAAACAAAATGGTGAAGAAATATTTTACAGTGTGCTTTGTTTCTTGAAGCAGCCCACGTACGAAGAAAGCTTGTTTCATTTGAAAGTAATAACTGTTGTCTGTTGATCCTCGACCACCCCCACCCTCCGCTTGATCTGTCTGCTTCACCTGTGGAGTGAGTGCACAGACAGCTGGATATCCACAGATCATTCGCAGGAGACACACATTTGTTTCCATTTGTAACACCATCCCCCAAGCATATTGTAACTGCGATAACGGAGCCGCGCTGTCATTGGCTGACCGAGCGACTCCGGTGAAACCCCATTGGCCCGAGCCTGCAAACACGAGCGTTTGGTGACGCCCACAAGCGCCGACATCCTTTAAATACCGAACAACTCGGCTCTGCACGCATGTGGTGAACTGTCATCGCACTCTCGACGACTCAAGACCTTGAAGGAGTACGAGCGTATCGCTTCAGCTCATTCCCTTTGACTTAACCGTCAACCTTTACAGCCAAAATGAAAGTTGTGGGACCTACCTGCGCGCTGAAGAGCAGCAAAGTTGGAGGGGAGGATGTTGTCCGCTGCCTCTCTGACCAGAGCCTGGCCATCTCCAAATGCAAGATCCCGCTGCTGGACGAGCAGATGACCATGTTTCTGCAGGACATGAACAACTGCTACAGCAAACTGAAAGAGCTGGTGCCCACGCTACCGACCAACAAGAAAGCCAGCAAGGTGGAGATCCTGCAGCACGTTATTGATTACATCTGGGACTTGCAGGTGGAGCTGGAAAGCAAGAAGAACCAGAGCTCCGCTCCTCGGACTCCCCTCACGACTCTGAACGCGGAACTGGCCAGCATTTCTGTTGAGGTAAATATCAAGTATTGGCTAGAATATGACGCTTTGCGTTCAAATAAACGACCTATTCAAGCCAGCATGTCTGAAAGACTCAACTCATGATGTTTCCCCTCTTGTCTTGCAGAACGGCTGTTCAGATGACCGAATCATGTGCCGTTAAAGTTGATGCTCCCGGTTTCTCGTCAACTGATCGGAGCATCGCGAAGAATGAACAAGGTGCGCGGAGGTGATGATGGACCAGAACCACCGTGACGCCTTGAACTGTGTTGGGAGAATCTCCTTCTCCTGTTGTAGAGGAAAACAACTTTCAGTAGAGAGTCACAAAACCCGTGGACATGAGACCTGAAGTGTGGCGTTCTCTCGGAGATCTTCCCAAACGTGTCGATGTGTGTTAGCTGTGGAATCCATGGCGATTATTCACTTAAAGTTCATGCATTTCCCTTTCGGTCAAAGTTTCTCCAATGTTTTGATAACTTTTTAGAAAAATGTCTATTTTGTTGTAAAGTTTTCTCAGATTACTGAGCGAAAGAATGTATTGTATATTACAATGACATATGATGTGAATGCCTTATTGTGTTTTTTACAATGTATATTGTGTTTTTTAATTAAAAACAAGAAAATTAGACCTATTTCGGACTTGTTTTATCAATTTTGGGTGTGAGAATGAATGGATGGAAGTTGGGCTGAGTTGAGAAAATGCTGTTTACTTTGTTCAAAAAAGTTGAGTTGGTCAGTTTTACTGACATCTCAAATGAATTGGTCTCACAAGGTTAGAGGTCATTTAGTTAACACATTAAGCTGTAACATGTTTTCATGTTATAATATCCTTGTTAACATTTAACCTGACAAATCTGTCATTACAGTTTGATTTTTGTCAATTTCAACATATCAGTAATTAAACTGAAAGTGAACTTATCACTTCAGATTGTAACTTTTAAGGGCAAACAAAACTTAAAATTAGCAATCAAACTTTTGATAGTAGGTTGATTTTTTTTTAAATAGCCTAAATAAAATAAAAAATAGCCACATTTAATCTTCAGATAAAACTGATGAATATAGCTACATTGACAATAACAATGAAAAGCCTATAAACAAACAGCAAAAAAAAAAGTGCATTAAATATCTATATGATGGAAGCGAGGTTAACAAATGTCCCATTAAATTGGGCTAAATGAATAAAAGAATGTATATGTATAAGTAATAAATTCGTTTTAAAAAATAAATATTTCATTTATTAGTCATTTTTAGCTAGTGATTTTTGTAAACACTTTCTAAACTCTCTGATTTTTACGCATCCCAGTATTTAAAAGGCGGGTAGCGGAAGGGTTAAGTGTTTTCCGAGAAAAAGGCAGTTCGTTATAAGATTTATTCCGTCTCCCTGGTGCAATGTTTTTCTCATTTCCCTGCGGTGTGATGCGCGCAGCTGCAGGCCTCGCGATGTGCGGCTCGGCCAGTGTGTGTGTGACTGTTTGTGTGATCGCTTTGTGCCAAGGGCAGGGGAGGGCGCAGACTGAGCGGCGCCGCCGCACACCTGGGGAAGTTCAGGTTAAATCGCTCCACATTCCTCGGCACACAGCTGATTGAAACATTAACAAACAGTAATCCGCAAGCCCGGGCTGCAGATGGGCCGGGAACACGGCCAAGGAACTCTCGCTCCCGCTGTATAGTTTCCCACATACTACAACGAAAGCGTCTTTTAAAAAGAACTTTGCGCCTTTAAACATTGAGCCACACACTACAGCCAACTTTTCCACTAAAACATCAACTAAAGCGCAGCAACACGCGCTTTGAAAACAGTAGACAAAAGGAACATGTTGTTTTTTAGGCCAGTGTGAAATACTTTAAATTAATTCCGTCAAAAGGCAATTTTATGTTCATGTTAAAATTGTTAGGCGTTTAGCCAGCATGTTTGTATACTGAAATTTATCTCAGACGGAAAAGTGATGGATAATCTGTAGGCTACATCCGTTTTAATTACGCTCATCGTTGTAATTAGATGCTACTTACGCCCTATTATTATTGAGATAGATGAAGACGATCCCCTTTTCAAGGATAAAGTTCGAGGTGTAGTTCTGAAGCTGGACATTTTAGCTCTAGCGCCCCTTGCGGTAACCATGAACTCAATTTTCACGTATCCCAAAAACAAACAAACACCACACACTCTCTCTCACAACAAACACTCTCTCTCTACCACACACACAACACACACACACACACACACACCCACCCTCACACTCAAATCACACACACACACACACCATCACACACACACACACACACACACACACACACACACACACACAACACCACACACACACACACACACACACACACACAAAGGTTTGTTTTTGTGAAAAGTGGGGACATCCCATAGGCGAAATGGTTTTTATACTGTACAAACCGTACATTCTATTGCCCTACACCAACCCTACCCCCAAACCTACCCCTCACAGGAAACTTGGTGCTATTTCAGATTTTCAATACACTACATTCTGTGTGATTTATAAGCGTTTTGAAAGTGGGGACATGGGGTAATGTCCTGAAAAGTCACCTTTCTCCTTGTAATACCTATGTCATACACATGTCATTATACAAATGTGTGTCCTCATAAATCACAAAAACGCACACACACACACACACACACACACACACACACACACACACACTCACACTCACAAAACACACTCCCACTCCACCACAACACACATCTCCTCACACCCACACACACAACACACTAACAATCACATCAAAACTCACACACACACACACACACACCACACACACACACACACACAAAAAAAAAAAAAACACACACACACACACACACTCACACACACACACACACACACACACACCAACACACACATACTGGTATATAGTGTTTATGAGGACAGCATGTAACCATCATGGTTTAGAGGGACACCCCTTTCCTAACATCCTACAAATGAAACCAATATATTAAACAATGTTATATGGCCTCTTTAGGATACATCTCACTTAAAAGTGTTGTTTCTACCATAAAATCATGGAAATGTAACAACTGATTTTTCACAGGCTTGCAGGGTCCAATGATTTATGGTTTGTTGGGACATGCAGGTTTACAGGGACTGTTTTTATAAAACACACAAACACGCAAAGTGGTTTACAAGGTCTAACATAGTTTACCAAGAACTTTATCAAAAAATTGATAAGACAGTATTTTTTGATAGGAGTAAGGTTTGGAGTCTCACATTTTCTCCTTTAGTTCAGCTCATTTAGGCACAAGTGAACAATCACACTTGGATCTGCACCAGAACAATCACGATCACATGAGCTAGTGAGTATTAAGGGGGAAAGCTGCAGGCCAAAGAAGCTGTTGTCCCACTACGAGCCAAACCCCTGAATATAATGTCGCACTTCTGACCAATGAAAGATTCCAGTAGATTACTCATGTGACTCTCCTCTCAGAGATGTTGGAAATTGCAAAACTTTAACCATTTAAATCCTGGATTCTGAAAAATAAAGGTCTGCAAACACTGTAAAAAATGTGGTTGCTTCTGCACAACATGGAGACAATGTAGAGGAACACAAAGCAATGTACTGGATTTGTTATTGCACTGGAGACAGATTTTTCTTTTTCTTTTTACTGTACTCTAGTTAAGTGTGCATGATGATGTTGACAAATCGAGCTGACAAACAAGCAGCAGCTGCCAATGAACTGGAGAGATCCAGTAAGAGCTTCCGAAATACTGCAAATTCAGAAATTACTGCAGCATCAATGAAGCATTAATAGTGGACTAATACATACAGAAGAAAAATAAATATATATGCAATCTTGACACTTTGAAAGCTAAATAGTAAAAAGGTCAGTGGTATAAGAGGAATGACAAATCATTGTTTTAAGTGTGCAAACAGCAAACGTAACAGAAATTAAAAAATAATGGACTTCTGACAAGGCCCCTGAAATAATCAGGCCTCACCTAAAGCTTCATTTTGTGACAAGTGTTGTTTTTGCTAGAAAAAGAGTCAGGAAAAATACCAAGCAAGTGTCAGAGCCAGCAAAAGCTATGTAAAGAGTAAGTGAATACAGTGAGAAGTGCCTGGTTCCCACAGTGAATCTTTGGTGGTAAAGTTCTTATATAGGGATGTATGAGTGCTGAAGGTATGAGTTGTGCTTTATCAACGCTGTCATGAATTCACACACCATTGTGTGATGTAATACAAAAATCCTGAAGCACAATATGCTACCCTCTCCTCATTCCGTTTTCAACTCTAACTACAGTATATACACCCTCCCAAGGTGAAAAACGTACAGTGGACAAGCTTTTTACCGAGCCTTCACACGATAGAACACATTTGGAGGATTCTGTAGAGACAAGCTGAGCAGCACTCAATTTCAAGACACCAAGTTTTATTAAAGGGACTGCCACAGAACTTCTAAATCCTCCCTTTTCATCAAGTATGCCATTCATTACAGAACCTTTGATTAACTCATGTCATTTAAAATGACTATCAAACAGTCTGTTAAAAACACGGTGCTTTAAAACACTGCAATCAAAATATGATTTACTTAACACTAGAATAAATCCAAAAGACTTATAGACTTAGGTGAACTCATAAAATTAAAATATAAACAAGTAATACTGTTGACTGACAGCTGAACTGACAGCATTGGCTTGCCAGGAAGAATAAGCAAACTAGGGTAACTTTTTTTTTTTTTTTTATAAAGTTGCTTTAGAATATGTCCAGACATGTTATTTAAAGGGATAGTTTAATCAAAACGGAAAATTCTGTCATCATTTACTCACCCTCAAGTTCTTCCAAACACAAAAAAGATCTTTTGAAGAACGTGGTTAACCAAACAGTTTCTGGTCCCCATTGACTTCCATAAAGTCTCTTTTGTTTTGGATTATTTGAGAATCTAGACTAGGGTGCTCTGCATTCTTGTAAGTCTTACAATGGGCACCAGAAACGGTTTGGTTAACTACAATCTTTAAAAGGTCGTTTGTGTTCTACAGATCAAAGAAACTCCTACAGGTTTAGAACAACTTGAGGGTAAATAAATGATGACAGAATTTTCATTTTTGGTTGAACTATCCCTTTAAGTGTGCCATACACTACGGAACCTTTGGTTATCTCATATCATTTTAAATGACTACCAAACAATCTGTTAAAAACACTGCTTTAAAACACTGCACAATATGATTTACTTAACACTAGAATGAATCCAAAACACTCAAGACTTCGAGTGAACTCAAAGTGAAAATATAAACAAGTATGCTATTGTTTGACAGCTGAACTGACAGCACTGGCTTACCAGGAACAATATGCAAACTAGGGTAACTTTTTTTTAATTTGAAGTTGCTTTAGAATATATCCAGACACGTTCATTAAAGGGATAGTTCACCCAAAAATGAAGATGTCGTCATCATTTACTTACCCACAAGTTGTTCCAAACCTGCAGGAGTTTCTTTTTTCTGCTAAACACAAAAAGATCTTCTGAAGAACATGGGTAACCTAATGGTTTCTGGTCCCCTTTGACTTCCATAAAGTCTCTTATGTTTTGAATTGTTTGAGAATCAAGAATGGGGTGCTCTGCGTTCTCACAATGGGGACCAGAAACTGGTTACCCACAATCTTTAAAATATATTTTTTGTGTTCAACAGAAGAAAGAAACTCCCACAGGTTTGGAACAACTTGAGGGCAAGTAAATTATGTAATTTTCATTTTTGGGTGAACTATCCCTTTAAGTGTGCCATACACTGCGGAATCTTTGGTTTAAAAAAAAAGGGCACAACAACTGCATATAGCAATAGTTAAAATGTCCAAACAAGACAGAAGTTTGATTTGATTGTGCCAGTCAAATTG
Organism: Sinocyclocheilus anophthalmus; assembly: GCA_018155175.1. NCBI lineage: Eukaryota > Metazoa > Chordata > Actinopteri > Cypriniformes > Cyprinidae > Sinocyclocheilus > Sinocyclocheilus anophthalmus. The sequence goes on along the minus strand of JADLZN010011958.1, from coordinate 24,854 downwards.
TGTGAAAGAGGATAGAAAAGATAGAATAAAATTTAAAAACACAACTGTCTCTTGTGAGCTATGCCCTTGTTCCGAACAAAGTCTCTTATGTTTTGTGTTGTTCGAGAATCAAGAATGGGGTGCTCTGCCTTTTTGCAAGTTTCACATTCTGGTAAAGTTGCCAGCTTTCCTTTACTGATGTGCTCCCCAAAGTGCTTCATGACCGCTTTGACCTCTGATGTGGCCCATGGTCTTTTCACATATGTCCTTTTTTTCTTTTGTTTGTCAAGCTCTATAAAAAAAATACAGTTAGTTAACATAAACATACAACATAGTTAAATCCAGCATATGCAGAAAAAGTGATCAATGCCAAGTTTGAACAAAAGCAGTCGTACCTTTAACTTCAGTATATGAAGTAGCTGTTCTGCTGACTTGATCTGCATTTTGAGCTACAAAGGGTATAAAAACATTTTTAAACTCATTTTTCCAAATTTCATGACATATTAACAATTAAGCACTATCATATTTTGTTTGCCTCTCAAAACTCAGTTTCATCAAAACAAAAAACAAAAAAACACTAGGCATACTTACAGCAGATAAATACAATAAAGTGCTGTTTTCTAGTACAATTACAACGGGACAAACATTCACATCAAATGTTAACTCAGCGGTAGAGTTACACTTACGGGACACTGCACTTATTCACAATCACAAAACTACATTATTTGCATGTGCTTTAAAATCTTGCCAGTTAAGCATTATATTTGCGTACTGTTCTGACATGCGCTTTTTCTAAACGCATACCCCCAATAAGGTCTGGCTGCAGACATGCACTTGCTTTTTCAGACTTGCATTCTCTGACTTGCACTCACGAACAACTGCACTTTCGCAAGTGACGTCAATTGCAATCTTTTTTTTATTTTATTACTATCATTTTATTTAATCTCTCAGAATGCAACAGTATGACTGGTCTTTAACAAGCCCAAGAGCCCACGCTAGGGCTGTGCGATTAATCGAAATTTGAGACGTTGCGATTTCCTAATCACAAAGCCTGCGATGTGTACGCGATATTACTCTGTTCCAGAGCATATGCATGACTGCCAGCCTTGAGTTGCAGTCTTACTTGCCCTGGGCAAGAGTGAGCGCACCTCTGTTCTCCCCAATCAGCACTGCTCTAGCCAACTGCGTAAACACCCACCATTTTTAAAAAAAAAAAAAAAAAAAACAAAACAGAAGCGGACGGGAGAGAAGACAGAGTGGGGATTATGGCGTTATGGGTCAGATCGTAGTTAGGCAAATTAAAACTAAAGAAAACCGTATGCAACTTAAGCTTCGAAATGACAGACAACAAACAAAAAATGTAATTTGCAAGAGCTGCGTCACAGCGCATATCAAGAGCTCCCTTATCGGTTCTGTTTTCAGTACTGGAGAATAAAAGATACATTCTTAGATGTTTTTGTTGATCTTACACATTTTATCTCCCCAACAGATTAATTTGAAATAAATTTAAAATAAGTTCAAATGCATGTTGGCTATTCCTAATTCAGAAGAGCGCACACACAGCCTGTGTCTGTGAATGCTTCTCATACTCGCTCTTCTCTGCGCGAATCCCGCCCTACTCTGTGCCTCCCTGATGTACTGGGCATCCCTCATGTACATTTTGAAAAACCCTGTCTTTGCTATATACGATCTCATACAGACGTATTCAAGCTATGCTGTTGGGCCAAATGCTGATGTTGCTGTCAGCCACCTAGACTGCCTCAATCAAATACAAAAAAAAACAACAGTACTTGATTATTGTTGGCATTTATGATAAATTGGTTTTGATTGCTTCTGTTTGTAAGTTGTTTTGGATAAAAGCATTTGCTAAATGAATAAATTCAAATGTAAACTGTAATCTGCATCAATTCATCAACAACAATGTCCAAATATTTAGTCTGCTTTGTCAATTAATTTTTCAAATATCAATAATGCAAAAATATTTGTATTCTAAAATGAAGTGAAATTAGAACATGCCATTTTATATTAGTGCTGTCAAACGATTATTTGTGATTAATCGCATCCAAAATAAAGTTTTGGTGTGCATAATATATGTGTGTGTTCTGCGTATATTTATTATGTATATATAAAGCCACACATGCAGTACTATTTGTATTAATGTTGGGTATATATTAGAGTCATTAATTATTAAACTATATATATAAATACATTTAATATACAAACATAACATATTTTCTTAAATATATACATGCATGTGTGTGATTTATATAGAAAATATATACATGCATTTGTACACACACATATATTATGCACACCAAAACTTTTATTTTGGATGTGATTAATCGCGATTAATTGTTACCCAGAACAAATTTTTACCCAAATATTTAAAAACATACCATTAGTCTCTGAGTTAAGCTCCAGAGGTCTGGCTCCATTGGTGTCTTCATCACTGTCAACATCCTGATCGTCATCCTCATCTGTAAAATCTTACAAAACACACAATGGCATAGTATGTTTAACTTCAATTATTCCATTTTAGTAACTACTCAATTTATAAAAATAAAAAAAACTTTGATTAAACAAATGTTTATTTATTAAATTTATATTATACTATTAATTACAACTATACCTCTGATTTCATCAAGAGTTTTTCCTCTTAGTTCAGGCAGTTTACCCTGTTCAAGGGCTAGAAGCAGTTTCGAAATTTTGGCCACCTGAACTGTTGCATCAGGTAATCTACTGTATAATATTCACAATGCACATTAATATTGTGGCCTAAAAAGTCTGCTAGTTGGTCCATTTCATTATTTTTTAGATTCAGAATTTGGGAAGTCGTTGCCACTTGTTTCCTCAGTTGTGTGGATCTTAGGTACTCTGGATGAGTTGCTCCACACTCAGCAGCAAATCTTTTAAGACAGTCATGACCTCTGTAATAGCTAGTGCACTTTGGTATTGCAAAGAGGAATTCATTATCGTGTGGAACACCACATTCTTTCCGCTTCTCAGCAAGCAGTTCCAGAGCTTTAGTGATGTCCGGTGTAAGCAGAACAGCAACTTTTCGTCCTCGCTTTCCTTTCAGCTCAACTCTTCTGAAATATTTGCACAATCGCTTCTCATATGCTGAAAGTCCCAGCTCCTCAAAAGCATACGACTCGTCTCTTTGAAGGAAATTTTTTAGAGGCATCTTGGAGACCTCTCCAGCACGTCTTCTATTAAAAAGGATTATCCTGGTCAGTGTTAGCTTCGCGAGACATGTATAGTTGTGCTCTGATGTCTTTTGGCCAAGTTCCTGGAAGGCTGATTCTGCACTTCTTTGTAGATAGCTGTTAAGCTTTTCGATGTCTTGAGTGAGTGGCAATTTGGTGGGCTTGTTGTATTTTGCGTCACTGATGGTGCATAATGCTGTGTGAGATATACATTCTGACCACTTTGTTTTATACAGTTTCTGGAACGATTGTGCACTGTGTGCCAACTCTGCGTCTTCACCAATAAGAGCATGACAGTGGAGAATTTCACTAACTTTTAAGAGGGAGTGTCCAATTTTTAAAGCTAGGCTTGGAGATTGATAAGAATGTGTGCTTTTGTGAAATCCTGCAGTTTCTTTAACTGCTTGTATGACACTCATAAAATTTGCTGGATTCATGGCATCTTCCAAAGTGGCAGATGGACATTTTTTGCGCAATGTTAGTAGGAATCTTCCCAGTTCACGAACTTTTTGGCGTATATACTCATGCTTCGTTTTTTGAAATCCATGCCGATTATACTGAGATTGAGCAAATTGAAGAAGCCCAAAATCATTTCTCACCACACGTGCGATTTCATCTTCATTCATGTGACTCAATAATTTCATTAACCCGTCATCAATTTTTCCAGAGAATGCGGACTTTGCCACTCCTGCAATACCAAGAATCCTCTCTCTACCTTCAGTAGCCGCGTGTTTTTTTGCTGGTTTGCATTTGCATCGTCGCATGTGCCTCCAAAGTTCCTGGCGCACAAACATTCCCTTACAGTGCAAACAATACTCATAATTGTTGTGTATTAAACCTGTGCGTTTAACTGCTCGTCGTTTAACTTTTAATGTACCTTCTCCTTTTTTAAGGACATTATTGTTGTGTTTGAAGTTGCCTCGGTTTCTCAGGTTTTCCAAAAGTTGTTTTCTTTTTTTGGATCCAACAGGTAAGCTAAGTGCCTGAGCTACTTCCATGTTTTCTTGGGCATGTACTTTAAAATGTCGTGTGATTTTTGATTGTGCTTTTCCACAAACGAAGCAGAAGTTCTGGCCAGCTTTAGCGATACTGGCTTTTGAACAACTGGCGATGTTTTGTGTTGTGTTTGATGTTGTATTGTCAATTTCTGTGCAGTCCATGGAAACAGACTGATCATATATGGTTGCACCCAGTGTCGTTTTGACACATGCTGTTGACTCATCCAGTGGACTACTGACTGAATGTTCCTGTTCACTGTCTGTTTCAGTATCAGATGCAGAACAGGGAACATATTCCTCTCCAGATGACATTTCATCTACTTCACTTTCATCAGCTGATGCAGATGCACTCTGAAGAAACATCGAGAAGTAGTGTTATAAAATAAAATTTCATATGCATAGAAATGTGTTTAATATATTTGGAGGTAATAATGCTTACGTAATTTTGTAGTCTTTCAAAACATTGTGGGTGCCATACAGTGAAGCAAGCTGATGAAGTATAAATGATAATTTAATCAGTTCAAGTGGAAATGGTTGAACGTAAAGAAGCTAGCCACAAATGAAGACTGATAAAATAAAATAAAACCTCACGAGATTTTCAAATACTAATCACATCAAATATCATTTGATAATTTCAAAATGACCAATTGTTTACTATATGTTATTAAAAACTGGCCAATACTTCTTCATTTAGTGTCATTCAAAATATCAATAAAAATTCACACGATCTTGGAATTACCTTTGCATTTGACTCCAATCCATTTCATAGAGGAGAAAGGTCCATGGCAAGTCACACATTTCTCAAAAGAGGAGAGTTGTTCGGTTTTTATACTGTGTTTCTTACAAACTGAAAAAGAAAGTAAACAACGCGAGTAGTTATAGATATACCAATTTAAATGGCAATCAAGTTAGATTTGAAATCACCTCTAAATAAAACATCTTATACATTACTTTTTTTTATTTGAAACAAAAATGACACCAATGTTAATTTTTCATGCAAGTAATTAAAAAAGACCTCTCAGTCAGATTTGAGGACCAAAAATATAGGACTACTGAAGCAAGACGCAAACCACAACAATGGTCAGAGCTGGGTAGATTACTTACAAATTGTAATGCGTTACGGATTCCAAATTACATGACAAAAATTGTAGTTAGTAACGTAATCCATTACATTACACATTTTAGGTAATATAATCAGACTACTTTTTGATTACTTTTAGATTACTTTTGACCTAACTTGTTTATTATATTGAATTGATAATCGTGTATCATATTGATATGAAAATACAAAGAGTAAGAAAATATATTCCATTTGTTGTAATTAACAACATGAAGTGCATTGAACATTATATTATGTCAAGGTTTCCCAAACTGGTGTTTGTGAAGGAACTGCAGGAGGTTTATGAGTTTAATGAAAAACTAATTAATTAAATAATAAAAAATATTCAATTATAATATAAAATCATTCAAAAATAAAAAAAACATACATAAAAAATTTAATAATTTGTTTACCTGCATGTCATGTGACCATAACCAACGAGCATGCAAATGTGATACTTAATTATTAAAATATATATTTATTAAAACCATATTAGGTGAAAGCGAATCAGTTTACAAAAAAGTTAGTGAATTTGCGCGTTTTAATGTGTTTGAAAGACAAAAGCCTTCCAAAGACATAGAAATACATGAACAAACTGCCATCCGAATTTAAATGATTTATTAAGGAGGCCTTACCTGAAACTACTGGTGTCTCCATTTCACCTTGCCTTTGTGCACCCTTTGCTTGCTCACTGGCTTCAAACATAGCTTTCTGTAGAAAAATATACAGAATACCTTAAAGAATGGCAATCTTTGATGTTGCATACACAAAAATAATCTAATATAATAATACTCAGACCAGCTTAAATAAAATAGCTGCACCTTCAGACCTCTTAGTTATGGAAAAAAATTTGTTTAAATTTGTAATGAAATTAACACTCATGCCTCATGTACGTCATCTTACATTTCATTAGGTGTGTTCGTCATCAAAGCACCCACTGCGAGAGCTATTCAAAAGAATTCGAAAACACCTACACAGTTGATTGGTCTGAACATTAGCCCCGCTTCCACTCAGTCACACCAGCCAGAGCCTCCTGATCCACTAACTAACTAAACTGTAGTAAATGCGATATAATGGCGATACACGGATAATGACTGATAAAACTATGTTTTTACTAGCAGACAACTACAGTGGATACTGTAACATTTGTTAGTGTTACTTGGACGATGCTGTGTCCTCAAAATGCCTTGAAGACTCAAATGCAGCCTAGTTTGTGATTCCAATTGGCGCCCGTGAGCAATGCGTGTGAAGTGCAGATTCCAGTGCGGGAGAGGTGGGTCTGGCACCCTGTGCTACTTTTACACTGTTGCCGCTCGTTATTATTCAAGTTAGCGGTTTTTCTCTATTTAATTTTTGGTTTTGTGCTGGTAATCCTATTGGTATATTTTGCATGCTAATGATAGGAATCTATCCATTGATGTGATTGGTTATTGAAGTTTGTGACATAGCAAAAAAGAGCTATTTCAAACCGCATTTCTGAGGCAGCCTTTGGGAAACTACAGTTTTGAGGTGAAAATACTCAGCAATGGTGTTGATTAATGCACTGGCACATGGTTTGTCTAAAAGCATATTAAAAATACCACAGACAAAAAAAAAAAAAAAAAACTAACTTGATTTTCACTACAGGGGGACTTTAAAGCATGATATGAAATGGTAACACTTTCCAATAAGACTTCATTTGTAACATTAACTAAGGTTGATAAAAGCGGTAGTATTGTTCATTGTTAAAGTGTGTTAATTTCAACATTTACTAACAAATTTTTTAATTTTAAAGTTGCTTCTATTAGCATTAGATAATGAACTACAAACTAAATTTAATGATCAACATATAATTAATATTAACGGAGTGTCTTACACTTATTGCAAATAGCCCGCCTTGTTGGCAGAGGCCATTTACACTAACTCCGCCCACCAACGTGTGATTGGGCTAGTCAACACTACAAAAGACAGCCATCAAACATCAGCTCCAGTGGCGCAGATGGATAAGCGCTTGCCATTGGCTTTTTTGACGCGATCGACCCGGGTTCGAATGCCTTTTACCCAACTTTTTTACACCCTTTTCAAATCTTATATCACATCGTAAAGGCATTTATTTTCAATAAAAATTAAGGAAATAACCAAAGTTGAAAATAAAGTATCGGGTAGGGTAGGTGTAGGGAGGGCTTTATTGTACCAATAAGGTGGCATCCATTTAATAATTTGAATTAAAATGATAATTTACACTCAATGATGTTATTATTGCATACTGTTTTATAATAATACAATACGGAAGTGCAGATAATTGCCACTATTTCCAACGAGTAGTATAAATAGCAGAAAATCCTGCTATTTTAAAACAGTGTAAATAGAATCTATAGCTATTTGCACTTAGTGTAAATAGCATATCGCTAAAAATACTGCTATTTTCACTTAGTGTAAATAGAATCTATCACTAAGAAAATATGCTATTTACACTAAGTGCAAATAGCCGCTGCCTTAATATTAATATTTTCATTAATTTACAAAGTATGGTTCAGTACTGCTTTTTTTAAAATAGTAAAGCAATACTTTAGTCTTTGTTCAGTACTCATTATATAATACATTATATAATAATTTGTCAATTTTCATCAACAACACTTTTTCACCGATGAAAACGAGACGATAACAAAACAAAAACTCGTTTTGAATGACAAAAACTATGATGAAAATCTATTGACATTTTCGCCAACTAATAAAAATGAGATGAAAATGTTAGGGAGGGACGATTTGGAAAGAGATTCAGAACGAATCTGCTGCATGGTTAGGAGGTTAGATGCGTATATTTGAACTGTATCATAGCCTACTGATCTATCCGGGCAGGACATAAGCTAGCATACACTTGCTGCATGTCTCATAAAACGTAAAAAAATGTCAATATCTGGAAGTAAGAGAAGAGCAGACATATGGATCAATTTGACGATGCAAAAGAGAACTCAATTCGGTCTGGTTTTCTGAACGCAGACAACAAAGCAGCGCCTCTCACACAGTGCACGAGTACTGTGTTCTAGCTGGCCATGAACTCCTGCGTACTCACAAAATCACCAGCAAATACAACTGAGAATGTGTTTGAAAGTCTAAAAGCGGAGGTATTAGCTTACCTTGCAGCTTTTAGTTGGAATTAAGTCATCTGCTGAGGTGACTTGGCAGGTCTGGTGGCTTGAGGAGTTGACTAAGTGGAAGACAGGAGAGGAGATGCATGCATTATCATTTTTGATTTAAAGAAAACACAGAAGACTTAGCATCTGACCCAGAACTACAGTCTTTTTAACATACAATTGTAAAGCCAGTCACCGGGTGAAAAAACTAACTTTAATTGGCCTAATTTAAGAAAGGGCTGCAACCCTACGTGAGGAAAAACACAAAAAGTGGTGTTGTTACCTGATGCCTCCATTTCCTGGTCGTCCAGGTCACTTTGCCGTTGAGCACTCTTTGTTTCGTCATTGGCTTCTACAGTTACATTCTATAAGAAAAAGCATGTTTTTAACACATAATGCCTTAACGTATGGCAATGTCTTTGTTTTAAGAAATCATGATTGAATTTACACAAATATGATGCACAGAGTTATGAACCAGTAGTAGCTATGAGACTACATACACGGGTCCTGCTATACCAAACCACGTCCTTGTAAACCATGATTGAATTTACACAAATATGATGCACAGAGTTATGAACCAGTAGTAGCTATGAGACTACATACACGGGTCCTGCTATACCAAACCACGTCCTTGTAAACCATGATTGAATTTACACAAATATGATGCACAGAGTTATGAACCAGTAGTAGCTATGAGACTACATACACGAGTCCTGCTATACCAAACCACGTCCTGGTAAACCATGATTGAATTTACGCAAATATGATGCACAGAGTTATGAACCAGTAGTAGCTATGAGACTACATACACGGGTCCTGCTATACCAAACCACGTCCTGGTAAACCATGATTGAATTTACACAAATATGATGCACAGAGTTATGAACCAGTAGTAGCTATGAGACTACATACACGAGTCCTGCTATACCAAACCACGTCCTGGTAAACCATGATTGAATTTACGCAAATATGATGCACAGAGTTATGAACCAGACTACATACACGGGTCCTGCTATACAAACCATGTCCTTGTAAACCATGATTGAATTTACACAAATATGATGCACAGAGTTATGAACCAGTAGTAGCTATGAGACTACATACACGGGTCCTGCTATACAAACCATGTCCTTGTAAACCATGATTGAATTTACACAAATATGATGCACAGAGTTATGAACCAGTAGTAGCTATGAGACTACATACACAAGTCCTGCTATACCAAACCACGTCCTGGTAAACCATGATTGAATTTACACAAATATGATGCACAGAGTTATGAACCAGTAGTAGCTATGAGACTACATACACGAGTCCTGCTATACCAAACCACGTCCTTGTTAACCATGATTGAATTTACACAAATATGATGCACAGAGTTATGAACCAGTAGTAGCTATGAGACTACATACACGAGTCCTGCTATACCAAACCACGTCCTTGTAAACCATGATTGAATTTACACAAATAAGTCCATAAGATTACTGCTAGTCCCGCTACTTTTTTCCTCCCCCCCTCTATGATTTTATGTATGCAGATGTGTTCTAGCTGGCCATGAACTCCTGCGTACTCACAAAATCACCAGCGAATACAACTGAGAATGTGTTTGAAAGTCTAAAAGCGGAGCTATTAGCTTACCTTGCAGCTTTTAGTTGGAATTAAGTCATCTGCTGAGGTGACTTGGCAGGTCTGGTGGCTTGAGGAGTTGACTAAGTGGAAGACAGGAGAGGAGATGCATGCATTATCATTTTTGATTTAAAGAAAACACAGAAGACTTAGCATCTGACCCAGAACTACAGTCTTTTTAACATACAATTGTAAAGCCAGTCACCGGGGGAAAAAACAAACTTTAATTGGCCTAATTTAAGAAAGGGCTGCAACCCTACGTGAGGAAAAACACAAAAAATGGTGTTGTTACCTGATGCCTCCATTTCCTGGTCGTCCAGGTCACTTTGCCGTTGAGCACTCTTTGTTTCGTCATTGGCTTCTACAGTTACATTCTATAAGAAAAAGCATGTTTTTAACACATAATGCCTTAACGTATGGCAATGTCTTTGTTTTAAGAAATCATGATTGAATTTACACAAATATGATGCACAGAGTTATGAACCAGTAGTAGCTATGAGACTACATACACGAGTCCTGCTATACCAAACCACGTCCTTGTTAACCATGATTGAATTTACACAAATATGATGCACAGAGTTATGAACTAGTAGTAGCTATGAGACTACATACACGAGTCCTGCTATACCAAACCACGTCCTGGTAAACCATGATTGAATTTACGCAAATATGATGCACAGAGTTATGAACCAGTAGTAGCTATGAGACTACATACACGAGTCCTGCTATACCAAACCACGTCCTGGTAAACCATGATTGAATTTACACAAATATGATGCACAGAGTTATGAACCAGTAGTAGCTATGAGACTACATACACGGGTCCTGCTATACCAAACCACGTCCTTGTAAACCATGATTGAATTTACACAAATATGATGCACAGAGTTATGAACCAGTAGTAGCTATGAGACTACATACACGAGTCCTGCTATACCAAACCACGTCCTTGTAAACCATGACTGAATTTACACAAATATGATGCACAGAATTATGAACCAGTAGTAGCTATGAGACTACATACACGAGTCCTGCTATACCAAACCACGTCCTGGTAAACCATGATTGAATTTACACAAATATGATGCACAGAGTTATGAACCAGTAGTAGCTATGAGACTACATACACGGGTCCTGCTATACCAAACCACGTCCTTGTAAACCATGATTGAATTTACACAAATATGATGCACAGAGTATTGAACCAGTAGTAGCTATGAGACTACATACACAAGTCCTGCTATACCAAACCACGTCCTTGTAAACCATGACTGAATTTACACAAATATGATGCACAGAGTTATGAACCAGTAGTAGCTATGAGACTACATACACAGGTCCTGCTATACCAAACCACGTCCTTGTAAACCATGATTGAATTTACACAAATATGATGCACAGAGTATTGAACCAGTAGTAGCTATGAGACTACATACACGAGTCCTGCTATACCAAACCAAGACCTTGTAAACCATGATTGAATTTACACAAATAAGTCCATAAGATTACTGCTAGTCCCGCTACTTTTTTCCTCTATGATTTTATGTATGCAGATGTGTTCTAGCTGGCCATGAACTCCTGCGTACTCACAAAATCACCAGCGAATACAACTGAGAATGTGTTTGAAAGTCTAAAAGCGGAGCTATTAGCTTACCTTGCAGCTTTTAGTTGGAATTAAGTCATCTGCTGAGGTGACTTGGCAGGTCTGGTGGCTTGAGGAGTTGACTAAGTGGAAGACAGGAGAGGAGATGCATGCATTATCATTTCTGATTCAAAGAAAACACAGAAGACTTAGCATCTGACCCAGAACTACAGTCTTTTTAACATACAATTGTAAAGCCAGTCACCGGGTGAAAAAACTAACTTTAATTGGCCTAATTTAAGAAAGGGCTGCAACCCTACGTGAGGAAAAACACAAAAAGTGGTGTTGTTACCTGATGCCTCCATTTCCTGGTCGTCCAGGTCACTTTGCCGTTGAGCACTCTTTGTTTCGTCATTGGCTTCTACAGTTACATTCTATAAGAAAAAGCATGTTTTTAACACATAATGCCTTAACGTATGGCAATGTCTTTGTTTTAAGAAATCATGATTGAATTTACACAAATATGATGCACAGAGTTATGAACCAGTAGTAGCTATGAGACTACATACACGGGTCCTGCTATACCAAACCACGTCCTTGTTAACCATGATTGAATTTACACAAATATGATGCACAGAGTTATGAACCAGTAGTAGCTATGAGACTACATACACGAGTCCTGCTATACCAAACCACGTCCTTGTAAACCATGATTGAATTTACACAAATATGATGCACAGAGTTATGAACCAGTAGTAGCTATGAGACTACATACACGGGTCCTGCTATACCAAACCACGTCCTTGTAAACCATGATTGAATTTACACAAATATGATGCACAGAGTATTGAACCAGTAGTAGCTATGAGACTACATACACAAGTCCTGCTATACCAAACCACGTCCTTGTAAACCATGACTGAATTTACACAAATATGATGCACAGAATTATGAACCAGTAGTAGCTATGAGACTACATACACAAGTCCTGCTATACCAAACCACGTCCTTGTAAACCATGACTGAATTTACACAAATATGATGCACAGAGTTATGAACCAGTAGTAGCTATGAGACTACATACACGGGTCCTGCTATACCAAACCAAGACCTTGTAAACCATGATTGAATTTACACAAATATGATGCACAGAGTTATGAACCAGTAGTAGCTATGAGACTACATACACGGGTCCTGCTATACCAAACCACGTCCTTGTAAACCATGACTGAATTTACACAAATATGATGCACAGAGTATTGAACCAGTAGTAGCTATGAGACTACATACACGGGTCCTGCTATACCAAACCACGTCCTTGTAAACCATGATTGAATTTACACAAATATGATGCACAGAGTTATGAACCAGCAGTAGCTATGAGACTACATACACGGGTCCTGCTATACCAAACCACGTCCTTGTAAACCATGATTGAATTTACACAAATATGATGCACAGAGTTATGAACCAGTAGTAGCTATGAGACTACATACACGAGTCCTGCTATACCAAACCACGTCCTGGTAAACCATGATTGAATTTACACAAATATGATGCACAGAGTTATGAACCAGTAGCTATGAGACTACATACACGGGTCCTGCTATACCAAACCACGTCCTTGTAAACCATGATTGAATTTACACAAATATGATGCACAGAGTTATGAACCAGTAGTAGCTATGAGACTACATACACGAGTCCTGCTATACCAAACCACGTCCTTGTAAACCATGATTGAATTTACACAAATATGATGCACAGAGTTATGAACCAGTAGTAGCTATGAGACTACATACACGGGTCCTGCTATACCAAACCACGTCCTTGTAAACCATGATTGAATTTACACAAATATGATGCACAGAGTTATGAACCAGTAGTAGCTATGAGACTACATACACGAGTCCTGCTATACCAAACCAAGTCCTTGTAAACCATGATTGAATTTACACAAATAAGTCCATAAGATTACTGCTAGTCCCGCTACTTTTTTCCTCTATGATTTTATGTATGCAGATGTGTTCTAGCTGGCCATGAACTCCTACGTACTCACAAAATCACCAGCAAATACAACTGAGAATGTGTTTGAAAGTCTAAAAGCGGAGCTATTAGCTTACCTTGCAGCTTTTAGTTGGAATTAAGTCATCTGCTGAGGTGACTTGGCAGGTCTGGTGGCTTGAGGAGTTGACTAAGTGGAAGACAGGAGAGGAGATGCATGCATTATCATTTTTGATTTAAAGAAAACACAGAAGACTTAGCATCTGACCCAGAACTACAGTCTTTTTAACATACAATTGTAAAGCCAGTCACCGGGGGAAAAAACAAACTTTAATTGGCCTAATTTAAGAAAGGGCTGCAACCCTACGTGAGGAAAAACACAAAAAGTGGTGTTGTTACCTGATGCCTCCATTTCCTGGTCATCCAGGTCACTTTGCCGTTGAGCACTCTTTGTTTCGTCATTGGCTTCTACAGTTACATTCTATAAGAAAAAGCATGTTTTTAACACATAATGCCTTAACGTATGGCAATGTCTTTGTTTTAAGAAATCATGATTGATTTACACAAAATGAGCCCAGAAGTATAATAGTAGCTATGAGTATAAGTCATTATAATCAGTAATTATGTCCCCACTGGATGCAACGAATGCCTCGTTTATAATGGGTTTTAATGTTTTTGAATCATCGCTCCGACCTGACAGGGCATCACAATGTGGTAGGGGCGTAACATTTCCGTCACACACTTGAGGTATTCGGCCAATCACAACGCACTGGATAGCTGGCCAATCACAGCACACCTCGCTTTTTTTAGAATGATGAGCTTTGTAAAAATTGACGTGTTTCAGAAAGGCGGGCCTAGAGGAGAAACAATAATGTACAATAATGTGGAAAATAATGTTTTTTTTACTTTAAACCGCATAAACACATTCATTACACCAAATACACAAAATAATGTTCTTTTTAGCAGCATCATATGACCCCTTTAAGAAGCATTACACCATATTTGTGATCATTAAAACGCGCATCTCATATTAACAGAGATTACAGAATGATCCTGATTACCTTTGAATGTGTTCTTTTGTTGACACGCCAAGGAAGGTCAGCTCCTCCATAATCGTAGGTTATCTCTTGGCCTTCAGAAATATTTTTAATTGCGAACAAACAGAGGTGTGGATTGCCATTCACCTCTATTTTCAACATTTTCGCATTAGGTTTCTTGTCATCATTTACTAGTCTACCCAGTGAACCATCATCATGTGATGCATCGATGCTGTAAAAAAAAAAAAAAGTTTTTCTTTAAAAAGTTATATAACATTTACACACATCATATACTAAGCAATGGCTTTACTGCAGTGATATATTTTTGGCATGTTATTGCAATTCTTTTAACCTTAACTAATGCAGTGTGTAGCTATTTATTTCTTAAAAGATCAAGCAGAAGGTTAGAAATAAAATTAAAAACACTACAGGTAATAGACCAAGTGATAATAAAACAAGTCTTTTGCACTTACACTGCAGACATAATGCACATATCTACTCTGACAAATCAGATTTTGAATAGGTTTGAATGGGTTAAATACCCAAACAGAAAAAAGTTACATATAGAAACAGACCAAAAGCACTTCCTTTATAATCAAAGCTGGATTATTAAATGGTAGGGCTGTGACGGTGGCAGATTTTTACCACCGCGGTGGTAATGGACAAACTACCACCGGTGGCGCGTATTGTAATAATATATATAATATATTATATAAAAAATAAAATATATCTATATATATTATATAATTGAAACAAATATAATAGAAGGCTCAATCATCTTATAACAAACGTACCCTGTGTAGACACTAGACAGACTAAACCTGTTGTGACGCGGCGGTGTCGTGTCCGGTGTAGACACGGTTCACTGTTCCGCCGCCAAGCAAGCGGGTGCTTTAACTCTTCGTCTGCATGCGCTCTCTTTGAAATAAGAATCGTTGCCACATTTCTTGTTAACATCTTTCATTTATCGCTGTCTCGTTTGTATTTGGCCAGTTTGGAGAAAGCCTCACCAAACCTGACCAGCCAGGCATTTGCGATCATGGGAACTTGAAGACACTTGTACAAACACAGATGGGTGACATGAATAGAGATGGCTCCAGATCGGCGATATAGTATTTGGTTTCCCAACAAGGTCCAATCGCCCAACACAAAATTAATTTGCTGAATGAAGAATAAACTGTATTTTCCTGCGCTCAAACCTGCCAATCTAAAGGAAACGCTGTGTATGGCATTTGAGGTAATTTGTGAATTACCATAGGCTTATAGTCTAAATAAAACAATTTGCAACTATTACTGTTATTACACTTGCATACAAAACTTCGTATTATGCTTGCTATAGAGTACGTGACGTCACGTGCACTACCGCCAGTGGCAGTAGACAACCGTGCGTGGGTTGCAGGCCCCCCCCCCCCCCCACACGGTTGTCACGGCGACCATCACAGCCCTAATAAATGGGTTCGGACAAACTTAATTGCCTCTGATTAGCCATTGCATTTAGGTGATCAGCAAAAATGTCTGTGGTTGGCTACAATGCTCAACGCTCCCCCCCCCCAAAACATTTTGTAAATAGAAATACACATAGGACCATTTGAAAGCTCTTAGTATCGAATAGGTACCAAAGTAGCAGTACTTTTGACAACAATAACCCACATAGTTCATTAAATAAATTAATGACATTTGATTTTGTCTGTCATATCTAGATGCACTTCAAGTATATTGTACTTACCAATAATCTTTTCCATTATGTTTAAAATAATACGTGTATGGATTTGAGATTTTATTAAACTCGTTTTCTTCATGCAGAGCTCCGTGGTACTCGATTATGAAGGATCCCTTCCCAATGAAATCTTTTGCAAAAACACCACGTCCTGTTTAAAAAATAAAAATAAAAAAAGGTTGATAAAACACTACGGCTAGCAACCAATTAACCATGGAAAAAATACTATGAAGAATGGCTTTACAAGGCTTAAAGGGTTAGAACTAAATACAGTGCTCGCACGCTCTCTTACAGACCTTTTTCTGTGCACCCACACCCAAAGTGCATGCATTTTTTTTGTTTGTTTGTTATTAATATATTAGTCAGGCAACTTGTAAATTATTTCAATAGGCTAGCCCCTTCAAAAAAATTCACCTGTCCCAGACAAGTGGGCAAGCATTAATGTCGAGCCCTTCACCTTTATGTTATAAATCTGGCATTGCAAGAGATCATACTTTATTGCACCAGACATAATGCCTGGCAATGAAGCTTTTTATACAGACACTGCCAGCAAGGTTATACTTCATTAATACATAAGTAAAAACAAATGGCACAATCTAAATGCCATAATATGAACTTTGCCAGGACTGAAATTATTTTTGATACTACTACTATACATAAATTAATAAAACATTAATATACAGATTACATTATTCTTCTAAGCATTACATTTAAGTGGCAAACTTACCTTTAGTTTCATCAATATATTTGGAAAGAACTGTGTCTTTATCTCTTCCTAGATGAATGTGTCTTTCAGCATCCTGAAGAGGGGTAAGCCCCCTGCCTCTGCAGCTCTCTCTGGGGAGCACTGGAAGTCACAATGTGATGGTCAGTTGTAGGAAGAAAGCACTTTAGATCAGCAATATTGTGTGATTATCAAGCTGTTGAAGTTTAAAGAATGTAACGTTACTTGGTTAGTCTTAGGGATAATGTTTCTATGATAAAAAACGCTGTCTGAACGATATATTCCCACAAAAGAGAGAAATCAGAACGAAAACGTACAGTTCAGATAGATTAAGGACAATACCGATTGAGCTGAAGCAATGGAAAGAATCGCCTCAGAATGGCGACGCGTCAGTTAATCAGGCATCCACGTTTCAGATTCTAAGACAGATTCATTTAGTCTTGTACTTGACGAAATGGTTGCTGTAATATTACCAAGAGTATTTTTACCTGAATAAAACAACAACGACAAAGTTTTTGTCAAAACGGTGTTGTACGCCACAGAGCACGTTACCTTACTTTCAGAAGTTCGGGGTCGGTCTCGAACATTACACATTCCTAATACAAAAGCATCATATATTTCTAAATAGGTTTAAACGTAGACCCAAGACATTTAAGCCCTCGGTCGTGGTTTCTAAATTAGCTAAATAGCTAATATTTGGTCGTATGAGTTTCAAACTGAGGTAAGTTAATGCTGAAACTTAATTAACTTATTCGGTTTACAAAACGTAGTAGATTAAATGTATTCAAAATACAAAGACGATATTTACAGAGACATAAAATGATGTAAGACAGCTGATATAAATTTTAAGGTTTTTAAAATACAGAAAGTATTTTTTAAAAGGCACAGATTACTTACTTCGTACTTCGCTGACGCAGTCTGCATATCTTCGCGGGGAAAAGATGATTGACATCCCAGAGCAACCCTCCTCCGCATTTTCATTGGTCGGTAGTGTTGTCAATCACAGTGAAGAAAAAAGCACGCAACCTGTAATCACTTTTAATTTATAGTTTTATTCTTTTTTAAATTTGACTCTTTAATTTTAAAAGATCTTGTGTAGGAGAAAATGGTCCAGCCCGACGAACGGAGTTTTCAAAACTGACCAATTAGACCTCAGGTAAGGCTATGGCAGACACGCTGTATTATGTAGCGAAATCTAAAATGTCATCAGTTAATATTACATTAGTATTTTTAATATTTATTCATCAATTTAACTGTAAATAATACACTTCAAAACGTCATTTTTTTTAATTTCCCGCGAATTGTTGTAAAATTTCCCGCGAGATTGTATTGTTGTAAAATGGCATTGTGGTTAAAGGGGACATGCTTCAAATTCATACACTTACACATTGTGGTATATAAGGTCTTTTTTTTTTTATGTAAAAACTTAATAGGGGGCATTATTTGGAGTCAAAAAACAACATAATCGTTCCCAGAATTACGAGGACACTGAATTGTCCTTATAAACCAAATGTCCTTGTAATGCTGGTGAGTAACCTGACATTTTGTCCTCATAAACCATATATTCAAGAAAACACACCACACACACTAACACTCACACACAACCACACACACACACACTCACACCACCACACACACACACACACACACACACTCACCACACACACACACACACACAATCCCCACACACACACACACACACACACACAACCACACACACACACACACTCACACACACACACACACACCACCACACAACACATGTTCTGGTCAGCTTCTTGTGGGGACTCTCCATAGGGCATAATTTTGTATATACGACTGGACATCACCAACCCTACCCCTAAACCTTCTCCTCACAGGAGACTTTCTGCATTTTTAGATTTTCAAAAAAAACTTCATTCTGTGTGATTTATAAGCTTTTTTACCCGTGGGGACCACAATTTAGGTCCCCACCGTGACACGAGTCTGTGTGTAGTCAGGTTTAAGTCCCCACCAGCATATATAAACCAGTACACACAACCACACCACACACACACACTCTCTCTAGTTTGGTATTGACTTCTTCAGAAAGAAGGGAATGCGTTTAAGTGCTCAAATTGAGCAACAACAAATTCCAATCAAGCTCGATGAACAGATTGTGAAACAACGCACACCTGCTCCATGCTGATTGGTGGAATTTTGCTTCAAGAAAAAACTGATTGGGGCAGGGCTGGGGATGGGATAACAAACATCGGACCTGACATTTTTTGGTCCAGGCGGCCACCAACAACACTCTATATAATATATATATCGAGACAAAAAAGACCGCAAAGCAGTAATCTTGTGAATATTATTACAGTTTTAAACAGTGTTTTATAGTGATATCTGTTACAACTGTAAGTTTTATGTGATGTGCAGCTGTATTTTCAGCATCATTGCTCTGGTCTTCAGTGTCACATGATCTTCAGAAAACAGTATAATATGCTGATCTGCTGCTCGAGAAAACAGTTGTGCTGATTATTATTATTAGTATGATGCTGAAAACAGCCGAGTAGATATTTTTCAGGTTTCTTTGATGAATAGAAAGTTCAGACGAACAGCATTTATCTGAAATGGAAATCTTTTGTAACATTAAAAATGTCTTTATCATCACTTTTGATCAAATTAAAGCATCCTTACTGAATAAAAGTATTAATTAAAAAAATCACCCCCAAAATAAAAAATAAACACATATATTACACATATATATATAGAATATAATATAATAATAATTACACTGACTCCAAGCTTTTGAATGGTAGAAGAGTGTTATAATGTTCAAAAGCTTTATATTCTTTATATATCAACGACTCCTGAAAAAAAATTCTACTAAACGGTTTTAAATATGAAATAATAATTATAATAATAATAAGAAAAGGCTTACTAGAAACGGCTACTAAATATTATTTATTAATAGTTTGTCTATGAAGTAAAAATGGCATATAAGGCAGTAAATAATATGTAACAAGTGAATACGTAAACGGTAATCTATTTTAATTGTTAGTGTAAGTAAATTAATAAATCAAACAAACTTAACTCTCTCAATCCATTGGCGTAAGAATGGGTCACGTGAACGATCTGCATTTTGGTGGATAATGACTTAAAATAATGTTTGCATTTTAAATTCCAATAAAGGGAATTTAATTTTCACAGAACACAACTGTAACCCAGGTCAGAAATGAGCTGACTAAAAATAATGATAAAAAAATAGAACAAATATAATTTGCAATAATTATATTTTCAGTAAAACAAAACACTGAAATGCTTGATATAATGGGTATTCAAAGTTGTTCTGCTGTGTTGTAAACTTTTCAGTAATTCAAATAACTAAAGCAAAACGTTGTCGTTAAAATGCCCCTCTGTGTGTGACGTCAACTAAACCACAGAATCGCAGAGAGAGCAACGCGATGTGTGTGACGTTCACTATCGCAGAGATGAGAGAACGTGTCATCAAACGCAGATAAAGTGCGATGATCGACGATATTGAAGCGGATGATATGCGAATAGGTTAAAACCGCGTTTGAAGGATCGTTAATTGTGTTGAAATCTCCTGGATTTGGTCAGGTTTTTCCCCGAGACTGAGTTAAACTGTGTCCCACTGAGATGGCAGCCAACCAGCTAGAGCCACCTGAAAAGAGGACAATAGAAGAAAAATCCGGCGACTCACACGCGATAAGGGCTTATCCATTATACAACACTACACTCTTAAAAACAAAGCTGCTTCAAAAGATGCTTCAAGCGAGGAATAGAAGAACCATTTTTGGGTTCACAAAGAAGCATTCAGTCAAAGGTTCTTTAAAGAACCATCTCTTTCTTACCTTTTTATAATCATATTTACCTCGATCTGACCAGAGATTAATAAGCAGAATACATGTTCACAGAAGTTCAGTGATGTGGTCGAACACTAGAGACAGGACAGAAATCTCGTGTTCATGTACAGTCTGATCAGTGTTTCGTCTTAATGTCTTCATAAAGCTTTTAATGCGTGTGATATTAATTGAACATGAGGCAGTGAGTAAACAGTGAGTTTTTCTTGTGTGTTGAAGATTGAGATTATATGATATTTTATATGTTTGTATAGTTTAAGGGGCAAATTGTGAATTAGTGAAGTTATTTTACTTCTGTACTTATTTAATATATAATGATATTAATTCAGAGTCAGATGAAGCGTTTGGATTGATTTATTAACTGCTGTTGTTTTCTTCTACAGTGTTGATGAGATTCACTGGTAAATTAAGCGAACGGATCATGACTATATTCGGTCTTCTGGCTGGAATAAGCTTTAATGTTCTGCCTTCACTTCAGTTCATCCTCCTGTTCTTCACCTTTGGATCTGGTAGAGGAGGTGAGTTCACATTTATGAACTATTCACATTCATCTGTGAGTAATAGTGCAAGAAAACATTATTCATTATTCAACACTATTAAAATCCAATCAAGAAAAGTCTGTGGAAACTGTCCAGTTATTTACTGCTTCATTCATACACACTAATAAACATATACTGATCTGATTAATGAATTACAGCTTATTCCCAGTATTGAGGCTGGAAGAATAGAAGGTTTTTTTCATAACATACCTTTTAAATATTAAAGTATCTTTGAAAAGCATAGCATTTATTTCAAACCATCACGAATGAGTCCAAAGATGAAGAAAACGGTTTAATACTAGAATAAAGTTGATATTAAATGTTGATGGATTAAAATATCATAAAATGCTAGATCAGTGTCATATATTCTGATGACTTGTGTGCTTACATTATCCAGAATGTTTCCCAGAATGTTTAAATCCAGAGAAATAATGAACTTGAACCCGTGACGTCACACCCTCCAGTTCAGTTTTATTTTGTAGAAACCAATGAAAAAGATGTGTAAATATATTATATTAGACAAGGGAACGACTGTTTGGATACATTTTTGGACAGAAAACCAGATTGCCGGGTTGTAGCAAGTGTCTGATAGCAGCTGAGAGAACAGAGTAACGTTATTCTAGGCCCGTCATGATAACTACTTTGTGTTGTGTGATATATTGCCCCAGAAATAATTGCGATAAACAATATTGTCATTAAGAGCATTTTATGCCACTGAATATATAATCATAATGTAACAGCATAATAATGCAAGAAGGCCTACACACTTTCAAATGACAACACATTTTTAATTAGATCATGGAAATTAAGTATCAAAATATTAGATACCTTAAAAAACCTGAATAAATAGTAAATAAACATTTTCTAACAAAAAGTGCAAAGTAACAAGTAGAAAAAAAGAAAAAAAAGCATAAAGAACTTGTAATCGTTCCCTGTAAACCTTCTTTTCTCTGTAAAGTAAGGCTTCTGCCACACTTATGGTGAGTAAAAACACAACACAATCACTACTCAGCAGTCAGATGTCCGTATGCACAGAGACACAGACCCCTGAACAAGACCATATCTGCAGATGAAACTTCGTTTGTAAAGCATTAAAGAACAAACTGCACCACGTTATGTACGAGAAGCTGCGTCACCAAAAATGATGGAGGTCATGTACATATATTGCGTGTGAAGTCGATATATTGATTATTGCGACAGGCCTACATTATACCATCATTTTCAACACACTCAGATGCATCTAATATAATAAACCAGCGCTGCTTTACCCCACATACTCATGAGCTCCCACAGCACTCGGCCCCGCTCCGCTTCATACTGCAGCAATAATAATAATAATAATCTCATCCATGAACATGATTCCTGATTTCTGAGTGCCGTCAGATTCTTGTCCACCGGCTGTGAGGTCAAGACAACAGCTCCCATGATTCCACACTCAATCTCTGTCATCAAGCTACGCCTTTGTTTCGAATCAGTCACTTCTAGCGGCGAACAATTACATATCGTGCCTTTAATTAGAATAAACTCACAGAAACAAGACTAAACCACAAACAATATCAGACAAGCACTGAAACAAACGGAGGAACATGATTAAATACACAGAGATGATGAACTGAATCACCATGACAACAGATAATGGCAGGAAAACCGAACAAAGGAAGCAGTTGTGGCAGAGCTAGAAAGTCACAACACATGACGTGTTCTGTTGATTGAATGGGAACGGCAGCGTAATCTGAAAGCAAGTGAGGTACTTGTATTTAAGGAGTAGTAAAAAGAGGAAAAGAGAGGGGAAGAAAGTAAGAGTGGATTTGGGAAGGAAGGAGGACGACGGTGATTGAATGTCTGTGGTAAAAAGACGCAGGGTTATCCGTGAGTGCACACTTTGTATGGTGCTGTGCGATCGATTCAGTGTTCTGAGGAACGATTTCTCAGTCCAAACTGAAGCCCCGTTCACACCGCCAGCGACAGAGCGACATAATCCCATTCATTTTCAATGGAGAGTAGTGTTGGGTCGTTCTTGAACGATTCATTCGTTTTGAACGAATCTTTAATGTGACTCGGGAAGAACGAGTCGTCTCGGGGAGTGATTCGTTCAGTCGCGCATGCGCAACATCCTATAGGTTCTGTACTGGAATTAGTCAAGTAGTTCACCTGGTTCGAGTCTTCGGGTTTGAGTCGTTCGTTCATCACGTGACAAACACCATAACCAACCTCCGAAGACTTGTTCAGATAAGAGCGAGGTGACTAAACATAGGACTGAAGACCCAGGAAAATAACCAATGAATAATATTTTCTGTTTCGTATAGCAGTTGGTATTGTTTGTAGTGTTTGTGAGCAACGGTTGCGTATAGTAGTAGACGTATGAGGCGGAACGTAACACGAACATGTTAATTATATTTGTTTAAAATGAATGAATGCACTCGGATAAAAGATTTGTTTATTTTGCTGAACGAGACTCAAAAGTCGGTAAAATGATCCGAACTTCCCATCAATAATGGAGAGCTGGCGACTCCGGCGACACGAGCGAAAGGACCATGGCGACGGAATGTGGGCGGGTCAAGCGATGGATTCAAGCAACAAAAGTTAAGAATTTAAAATTTATGCAAACAAGCACTGCGAATTTCGCAAGCGAAAACCAATTTGGGAGGAGTGAATCAGTGGAGAGAACGTGATCCATCCCTGTAGTGAGAGTGTTACGGGGTAATCTGAGTTCATCACGTCTGTTAGTTCTAAGCTTCAGTTTTCTGAGATTTCACGCTAGTACACATACAGGGTTCCTCAACTCGGCAACGTGAATAAGTGAGAACCCCCCCTAAAAACGGTTCCGAACATTATCGATGAACGAAAACAAGTCTGGCGGTATGTTAAGAATTCATAGGCATAAGAAAAATAAACACCGGTATTGGTGATGAACCACCCAGACGACACTTAAGTGGTGACAATTTAAATATAGTCTATTGTAAAGTAATATTTAATAAGTTGTGATTTATACTGTTTTTTAAATAGACCAATTTTATGTAAAGGAGTATATGATCATTTAAAGAGCATTATGTTGGGTAACAGAATATGTTGACATGATGTAATGTTCAAAAAAAAACATTATTTTCTAAGACGTACATATTGTTGGTCCTCTATGCCCCGCCTCTCTCAATAACGTCGTTTTCAACAAAGCCCCTCCTCCGACAAGCGCAGTCTGCTCTGATTAGCCAGCTGACCCAGTGCATTGTGATTGGCCGCAAGCACGCGTCGGAAATGTTACGCCCCTTTCCATAATCGCTTCATCTTTCAAAGTAAATATCAAGAAAGTTAATAAAGTTGTTAGTTTTACCATCAGTTCAAGCCCCGAAAGGGCAACAGAGTCGCGTGACCGACACAGTGATGATGC